>ARYC01001991.1:0-76655 GCA_000711775.1 Oxytricha trifallax
TTTAATTTCAATTGGTACTAATTTAATAGTACCAAAACTTAATTAGTACCTAGTTTTAAACTAATGAGGTTTTAATGGAAAAGTTCCAATATGGTTCAAAACCTAACTGGTACCAGTACCAACCTGAATTTTTTCTAAGTTGGTACCAAAGTTAAAAATATTAAGCATGAATTTAGAAAATTTATAGTTATAAACTTAGTATAAATATGATGTCTAACGCCTAAGAATCACCCATTGTTGTTGCAGTACCAACTCCTATACAAAGTTACTATAACTAGAGAGGTTATTAGAGCTTTATAATAGAAATTTAAATTTGAATTTAAACATGGCGGCTAACTTAAATCGCAAAGCAGTCTCTCTTGGCAGTGGATAATCTTAGCTAAACTTTGGATAAACTAAGAAGCCAGAGATCATATACATTGAAAAGGAGCCAGAGCTTAAAGCTCTTGAGTTTGAATCAGAGGTGTTTGTTCTAGAAATAAATATAAGGAAGCAGAGAGCAGAGATAAGTATTTAAACGCTAATCGAAGATGTTGAGGAGTTAAAAGAACATCTCCCACTAGAAAAGATTAAAGAATTCTAATGTGATGAATGCTAAAATTTCTTCTCAACTGATTCGAGCTTGAAGAGGCACATCAAAGAGATGCACTCTGGGAGAGCTAAGATATATATTAAGCACGAAAAGGTCGATGGCAGGTATTAGTGCACGACTTGCATGAAGTCTTACACTCACTCAGCTAAAGTTAAAAGACACATGCAAAAACATCATTTAAGTGAGTTTTTAATGCAAGATAAAGAAACATAAAAACTTATACCAGCCAAGAGAAAGTCCAATACTGTAGAGTCTTAAAGAGAGGAAGAGAGACTTAAGAAGCAGAAACGTTTCGAGTCAATGAACCAACCAGCTAATGAATTATATAAAGCATGCTTGTAAGAGAGAGCTATGTATATACCTGCATTAAATGCAGTAGATCTCAGTTTTTGCATTGACAACTATTTACATATTGAATGTGGCTAACAAGGCAAAACTCATAGTAGTTGATGAGTATGCTTATAAAGTATATCCTTTCAAATATCTTATTAGGAACGAGCAGTATCAAAATGAGTTTGCCAATGAATACATAATACTAAGAGAGGCTGATAAAAGGTAATGCAAGAACTTGCTTAAACTCGATAGAGTTATTCTTGGACATGGTTTTATTGCACTACGACTCAAGAAATTTGAAATGACTCTAAGAGATTATCTCTACCATAATAGATACCCAGATGACTTGAATGAGATACTCACGGAAATGACCAAGGGTGTGAAAGAGCTGCAGGATCTAGGGTATGTTCATAGAGATTTGAAGCCAGAAAATGTAATGCTAAATCTCTGTCCTTTAGAAATAGTAGTCATTGATTTCAATAGAGCAATAAGGTAAGAAATAGTGACTTTAGCTAAAGTGCTAGGCACACCTGGATACTTCCCAATAAGAGAGAAGTGGACTAATGGCTCTGTTTAGTGGGATGTCTGGGCGGTAGGAGCAATTATTTTAGAGTGCGATATGGAAAGTATGTCTTACTTCGGAACAAAGCAAGAAAAGTAATCAATAAGCATGGCTGTTAAACATATAAAGCAGGAAGATGTATGCACTTAGATTAAGAAAATGGTTGAGATGATCAAAGTAAGAGCTCCAGCATATCCAAGATCATCATTAGAAGATATACTTGAAACATTAAAGAGAGCTAAATTCAAGAGATACCACAAAGATAAGCAGATAAGAATTTGTTTGAATTAAGCACATTAATACTCATTAAATATTCATTAAATTCACATAAAACTTGCGTTTTCTCTACTAACCCCAATAAGACCCCAACTATACCCTACAAATCAAAGCACTTATAAACCTCACTAAGGGGTTTTGGGGTTTTGATTGCTCTATTAATTTTTCTTTGCTCAGCACTAATCAAATCATTAGCCTCGGGATTTTATCCTTGTGCGGCTGCATTTGCCGCATTTTTATTTGGGCCTTCATAGAAAGCAGCTTGTAGTCTCCCTAATTTCTCATTCAAGTAGCAGAAGATATTTGTTCCACTAATCTGTACCAAAGATTCATCTCTTGTTTTCAAAAAGATCATATACTCCTTATAGATGTGCATAAATAAATGGTCACCGAGGTAGAAGTACACTTTCTCCCAGTTCTTAGTAATCATGCATTACTTATTGAGGTTAATATAGTCACATTTTACCATGAAATTTGAGTTGTGAGAAGAATCTTAATTTTGCTACATCATACCCAAGTGATTTTAGTTTCCAAATTCATTGTTAACAAGTTTATAACCGAAAGTCTATAGCTTGTTAAGCTTATTCTCAATCAACAATTCCTTGATAACTTTTGATATCATATCAATATAAGAATTCTTATAATCAAGCTTATATTCCAACTTTGCTAACTTTTCAATGGTTTTCTCGTCATAAGATTACTCTGTACATAGAATTGTGTTATGACAAAAGTATTAAAAGTGTGGATCGTTCTTAATAAGCTCGGTATTCTTCTTTGATGGTATTTTATCGTTAATCTTTTGAAGTTCCATAAAGAAACAGAACAAAGTCTTTGCAGAGCCTATTTCATTGCAAGATTTTAAAGCTAAATGCAAATCATCAAGTTCAAAGTTTCCATTTCCTCCACTATTAGTGTTATTTTAATTGCTTCTAAAAGGTCCTGTCGTTGTGTTTTAACTTTATTATTTCTACCCTTAGTTCACAAATTAGGGTTGACCTGGTACTGGCTTAGGTGTTGTAGATCTGGTATTAGTAACTGGAATTGTAGGGTTACCAATGTTTAGTTTTGATTGAACTGGCTTCTTCGCGCTCATTTCAGTATCACTCTAATAGTCCGTAGATATATTACAATATTAATTTATTATTACCGCCAATAAAACTCATCATATCACTCAATATTTAAGAATATCCACAAAAAATTGTCATAAAATTATTTTATTTTTAATATTAAAAGGCAATAAGTGATAATGAGGTATAAATTTATGTAATATAAGTTTCTTATGAATATATTTGCAACTATTTTATATAAACTTTAGCATGAGTTATAATTAACCAAAGACTACTTTTTATCATTATTTTACTTCATTAGTTTACATAAATTATAATTCTTCTTTCGATTTAGTCATGCTTTAATTTTATGCTTGTTTGCTTCCGCTCATCTCGTATCTTGTATTATTTTATGAGTATTTAAATTCTACCATATTATGAAATTTTTAGCGAATTTTCTAATTCTAGATAAATAAAGCTACAAAATAATTTTATTAAATCTTGAAATTCCTTAGTTTTCTCTCTATATTAAAGCAGAAGTATCCAAAATAGATGAGATGCCACTCATTACCGCTGAAGTATGAGTTCCAAATGTATATGAATGATTATCATAAAATTCAAAAAAAGTAAATATCCAAATAATTAATTAAAGGTAAATTAAGTTTTTCCGAAAATTTTACTTTTTTATCAATACTGTTTTAATAATTATCAGAACCCAATTGAGTATGATGGGCGTTATTATTTTATTTTACATAGTCTTATCCATTTTTACTACTATTTATCAATTTTGGCAAATTCATGTTCTTTGGGGATAGTTAAGATTTAAAATATTAAATTATATAATTCATTCCATAATATATAAAGATGGATCTAACTACTTAGATATATGAGGTTAAGTGTTATTGAGATTCTGGTACTATCGCATAACAGACTAAGCTATACTTCCTTAATGTATGATAGAACTTTGTTGCGTATTATTAGAGGGTTTAGAATTCTATTAGAGTTACTCTTGACTACTAGTGCCTTAGTTGCTGAAGAATTAATTAAGAGCGGATAGAGTAGAGCTCGTATTTAATATGCTTGAACTCTATGATGCTTATGGATTCTGATTATTATTATTCACTTAGTTAGTTTAAGCTTGCTATGATTGCTGGAAAAGCTTAAAACTGTTAAGTTTATCTATGATTTTACGTCGATGTGAGCCAATTACTCCATGTTGGTAGATTTAAGATTGAGGCTTTCTTTGTTTAGTATTATGAGATTAATAACTTCCTGAAGTACTAGCTTGATCCTCTAGAGCTCTTTAGATAATTGGGTTTGACATTTTAGGGGCAGGTGAGACTGAAATGTTTTAAAAGGCATTTTATGCCATTTAAGCAGCTGCAGTATTGTAAGTCAAGTCTAAGTTACTGATGCTTGATAGCTGATTAGAGAAAGTTAACATATGGGATTAGATTTAATTTTATTACTCATTTTGATTAAAGTTAGAGGAAACTTGGTAAAGAATCTTGTTTTGATACTTTCCAGAAGTGTTATTTTGCTGATCTTATTACTTTGTCACCATGTAAGGAGTTATCTTTCCAGGATGATATAATATATAAAAAATGATTTATAGTTTACTAAGAAGCCAAATTTTAACTCTATTAATTAGCAACTGTAGTGATTGGTCTCCTCATTTAACTATTTGCTGATTTGTTTGAACTAGGATTTTTTATAATATTCGGGAAAACATCGTTTTGGTACTAACTCATTGTTAATATTTGATTTGCATCGTTGCTCTGTATATTAATCAAACTGTTATTTACATATTGAGGTCTTGATTAGCTCTAAGATGTTGGTATGTTTTTATCCACTTTTTAATGATTTGTTGGTCCTCGTTAAATAGTGTTTTAATTTTGCTTCAGATTTTTCTTTAAAGGTGTTTAGGATTAATGCATACTGTTTTTGAGGTTGTTTATTTGTATTCTATTATAAATATCTTAAGAGTTCTTAGCTTTGCCTATGTTTAAGAATTGATCTATTAGTATCGCATCGACCTAGGTTGGAGGCTCGAGAATGTTTGGTCTGGCAATTTACTGTTTGAAGTTTTATTGGGTTGAAGCAGCTTACTAAAAGATTGGAGTTTATTGTACTTGCTAGGCTTTACCGAATCTATGTGATCGCTTCTTTATAGTGGAATGATTAGCCTATGTCACAGCTGAATTATTTTGATTATTAAGTCAATAAAATGAAATCAAGATTTATTTTTTTAATATTCAAAGTTTAGCAAAATTTCAACCTATAATTTATAAATTTTCAATTAAAATTAATTGAAAAATGTTTAGTAGATCTCTTTTCCAGTTAAAATGTTGTATTTTTGTTTTTTTGTTGTTGCAATAAATTACTTTAATATTTATATAAAGATTAGTAAATCTAAGTAAATTGTTGATAACAAATTTACCATCATCAAATAATTATAAAACTTAATATTTTGATATTGGGATAAAAAACTTTAACAGTCTATTAATTATAACAATTATTTATTACTTTGATTCTAATTTCTATTTTATAATTATTGTTGTTACCATTTTACTAAGTTTGACTAACTTATTCTTTTTAGCTTTCTTTTTTAAAATTCTAATTACTCTCTTTTAAGATTTAAGGTTGTGGTATATTGATCTATATATTTGATAAGTTTGTTTAGTCGCCTTTTAAGTCATTAACAAACTTCTTCTTCAATATTTTACTCTATAATATTTGAGTGAATGTTTAGCAAAGATCTATGCCCACATTAACAAGATCTTCACTTTTGATTTAAAATTCCTCATCTACAGATTGCTTCTTTTTGAATTATTTATTTAGAGGGGCATAAAAAGTGGATTCTAAGGTATAACTATTCATTACTTAAAATTCCTTAAAGAGCACTAGTCTGGCTGTTGACTCTTTCTCCTTTTCGTTAGCAAATTTGCAATCAGAAAAAGAAAATAACTTGCTTTTTTAGCTGAAGAGGTAAGGAATAAGTCTTATCAAATTGTTATTTCGATGCTAGTTCATATCACTCTGGCCACTCACACAACCATACATAAACACGTTTCGTTTTCTGCTATGTCCATGCATATCACAAAACATGAGTATGGAATGATCAGCATTCGATTATTTAGCATGCTATTTAGCGTAATAAATTGTTGGATGCAGTAGTTTTGAGGGATTCAACCATCTCCTATTCAAATCTACGCCTAATATGTTGCATCTATAATTTCCCTTGATAACTCCATCAGGATTTAATATAGGTATTATTTTGAATATAAAAAGTTCCCTTAAAGTTTACGCATCTTTGTTATTTTACTACATTAAAAAATCTATTGTTCCTTAAATCATAAAAGAAGAGTTACTCTCTCCAGGATGAACTCTTGATGTGAGAAAGATCACTTATTTATGCATGTTTGATTCATAGACATTATCAGAAATAGAAAGTATTAAACATGGAACTCCTTGAATTGTATCACATAATTTTTGCACTCGTAGAGTATTTTTTACAAAATCTGGATTGCCCTTATTTTTTATCTAATAAATATAGTCCTTTAGGTCTCCATAAGTATATGGTTAGAAGTGAGAAAAGAAAACTATATCATTAAAAACATAAAATATGTTTTTATCGGCGGAAATTTAATTTGAATCTTAGTTAAAAATAAAATGTAATCAAATATTAAATTAGAATAATAGACAGTATGAGTTATTTTAAATTAAAAAACTAATCAATTCTTAAAATGATTGACCTATCTTATGTATTTATTTATTAAAATATATATAACTTTGAATAACAAATATGAATTTAATCAATAATTACTATTGGCTTATAGAATTGCATATTTTTGGTATAGAAGTCGGACTTAATAATTTATAGACATATTTTTATTTATTCATTTTTAATATAGGTAAAATCTCTAAAATTATTAAATAAAATATTTTAAAAATTATAGGTTTATTAGGGTTATATTATCATATTCAAAAGTGTATTGAAAAGATAGAGTATTAAGTGTGGCCATTTAAGATTCATCATCTTCATAGACATAGCAAGCAATATTGTCTTCATCATACTCGTAATCTGGCTAAAATATTTATAAAACTAAATTAAATTTACAGCAGATTCCCTGTGCTTAGTCTTTAATTGATTCTTGTAATAGTTAATATTTGTGCATCCTCTACTCCATTAATTTGCATTGTTTTCTTTATTTTTTGTTACTGAATATACAAAAGGTTTCATTCCATTACTGTAAGAACTATCATCCTTTTGCAAATTCATAATGTTAAACTTATAAGTAAATCCTAAATCAATATAAACTTTTAAAAAGAAAATTACCTTTCTTAATGTTTCTGACAGAAAAATAGTACCACTGTGTGTAGTTAAGCGTGTTGAAATCGAAATTCAAGTATAAATTGTACTCAAGCTCTGAAACTCTCTCTACTTCTCTCAAATTCCCAGATTCAAACTTTGAATTAAAAAATAAAGTGGTATCTTTGACAATTCTGTACATTAATGGAATTGTATTGTCTTTTTCTTTCTTTGCTTTTTGAAGTTCTTGTAAGATTCCTTGATGCAATTCTTTCTCTAAATTAAACTTAAAAATATAAATCTTAAACCTTACCTGCCTCCGAGCAAGTGCTATGATCCTATTAGTGATATTTATAGAGAGCATCTGGTTCTTCATCAACTTCGAGTTCCCTACCAGTATTTGGAAATAATTTCACCCCCTTCATTTGATAGAAATCTGTAAGGTTATCTGTGGTTATCAAACTTTAATTATAAGAACAATCTGGATCCAACCGTATCTCTCGATTTTAGTGATAAATCAAGTTGACTGCTTTTGCATAGCTTGGCTAATGAATATATTTGCGATTGAAATTATAGGTTTACTTAATGTTTAAGTTCTACAAAATGCTATTTATTGTCATAGGTTATGTCGAAATGTTTGTTACAGAATATTTCTAATTATTTGGTTATTGATTGGCATTACTGGCAATAATATGGTTATTATTATTATTTAAAGGAGTGCTCGATGAACGTGATTACAAGAAATTATTATTTTATGTTGAGGATGTAGTGTACTAATCTGAGTTTATATTTATAGTCTCTGGTTTGACTTGGACATTCGATTAAATTATCTTTTTCACGTTGAGAGTAGCCTACATTGAATGAACAGCATCTGTGCTTTTATCTTTTAATTGAAAATTGCTGTTATAAGTTAGGGATTGAGAAGGGCCATCAGAATAAAAGGAGAACGAGGGATTTGAAAGCTAGCTGTGTATTGCATCCCCAATGTTTTAATTGTAATCTATTATTCCGTTAGAGCTTTACTTACTTAGCTTATTCAGTCTTTTATAGGATATAAATATATCAATTATGCTATTTAACTCGTATTTAACTTTAAAAAAAGAAAAAATTAAAGTGTGGTTGACTTAATTAATAATAATTTTTGCCTTATAAGTCTAAGTTATTCTTCTCTAAATTATATGAAACAGCTATAGTCGTAATTTCTGTCTTTTTTTTATTATAAATTTTCATCACCCCCATTAGAACTCCCACTCAGGAAAACATTAGCTTTTAAATCAAAATTATTATTGTTCTATAATCTTTGTGTAGTTGTGTTGCATTTGAAATCTGAGTTACTTTTAAAATTTTCTAATATATTTTAGTCTGGTTCTCATAAATTCTCAAGTGTTTAAAGATCTTTGAGAATTTAGTTTTGGAACAAGCTATTCAAATTTAAAAAAAATGTAATTAATATATGTTGTATTTAGTGAAAATATATTAAAATTGTTGATTGTCTCTGTTTGAGGGAGATTTATCTATAAATTTACTGGAAGTAAGACCCTGTTATTATTGTAACATTTTCATTTTATTTACCTTTGTTATAACTTATTTATTTTACTAAATCTCCTTAATTTTGCATTGTTGAATCTTGTAATTTATTAAAGCTTTTTATTATTTAAGTTTTATTAATAAATTTTATTATTAATGCCTTCAATCATTGATAATTTATTTGTGGGATAACTTTCCCAGATTGTTTAATGCAAACAATGCGAGTATAAATCTCCCTCTTCAATCCCATTCAAAGATATTTCCCTATCTATAACATAAAATCTTAAGTAATCTCTTTAACATTTCTTGGCTACTGAAAAATTGGAGGGCACACCTGATGAGATGTACTCATGTATAAGATGCTAAACTAAGACGAATGCAAAAATCAAGAAGAGATTTCTGAATTTGCCTAAGTATCTTATAATTAATTTGAAGAGGTTTTAAGAAGTGCAAAATCACCAATTTATCAAAAATAAAAAGCCAATTGAATATCCTCTTTCTATGGATATGGATGAGTAAGTTTACTTTAGAAATTTATCACTCGATCAAATTAAAAATATTATCTTTTTCATGCTTATTAATGAATATGTATAGCTACTGCAACTAACCTTGGGACAAATTAGGGAAATTTATGTTATAAAGTGTTGTTTTGCACAAAGGCTAGACTATAGAATCAGGGCATTATAATTGCATAACAAGAAGATTAGATGGATAATGGTGGTTCTGCAATGACTCTGAGATACAAAGAGTAACAAAAGTTGAGCATGTATTACAGTCAAAGAAGAGTGCTTCAATATTGATTTATGAAAAGATTGATGCAGATATTTAATCATAGTGAGAAATTTCTATAATTTCACAATTTTCTTGAGTATATAATCATTAATATATTTAAAACTAAGTTATCTATAAGAGCTTAAAAAGGATAAGCAATTAATTATATAATAAGTTATAAACAGGACTTTATTATTAATATTTATATGAATTTAATGTTTTAGTTTAAATAAGAATGAAAGATAAGAAACAGCAAAAATACAATTGCATAATTTTCTCCTCTCTCAGTTATTTGCGTTTTCTCTTTTAGTGGTATCGTTGGCGTTATATAGCCAGTAGATATCTTGAACGTACTCTGTTACCTTTCTACCAAAGCCTATTGGCTTAATATGCAAATCTTCGAATCCTTTGTTTAATGGGTTGACAAGCAAATCTTAAGCTTCAGCTGTCATGAACTCAGGTGTAAGCCATGTTCTGAACATCTATCTGTAGAAGGATTGCCAGAATTTGTAGTGATAATATTCATAGGCATCCTCCAATTTTACTACTGCTGTATATGGCTTGACTCCAGTTTGATTGAAGAATTGCTCGTAAATCTCTTCATAAGTCAAAATATTTGGTCCACCTAAATCGTATGTCTGACCAATGGTCTCCTCCATTTTCAAGCAGTTCAACATAGCTAGAGCGACATCATTGACAAAGACAGGTTGAACTTGGCCATTCATGCCTTCGCAGAGCCAATTCATTCTGTTGAACATTTTCAATTGCATACCCCACTTTCCAGCAATAGTAGTATTAGAGTGAAGCAAGTTGAAAATATAGGTTGGTCTGATAATTGTTACGTCTGGGTAGATTTCCTTAACTTCTTGTTCTCCAATCCACTTAGTTCTTAGACGTCTGCTATGTGAGTTGGGATCAGCACCTGCAGCTGAAACATAGATGAATCTCTTGACTTTATCGCTGTTCTTAACTGCTTTAGCAATTGCCATTGGTACTCTGATGTTTGAGTCTTCAAAATCTTTATCTCTTTTAGTAAAGACGTGAGATCCAATGCATGAAATAACAACGTTTGAATCCTTAAGAGTGTATGCGATTTCCTTCTCATTAGTGAAATCATTCAATTTAATGTATGCTTTGTTACCAAGATCAGCTGTTGTCTTAAGTTCCTTATATCTGTTGTCCCAGAGAGTAGCGGAGTTTCTGTATGGATAAATGTTTTGTGAACCCATACGAGTCAACATACCACCCACGACTGAACCTAAAGAGCTTGTACCACCAAACACTGTAGCCTGAATCCCTGAGATTTTTCAAGAAATAATACTTTCATAAAATATAATCTATATCATTAATTTAATTGAGATTGAGTTTCTGAATTGACTCTCATGAACGTGTAGCCTTTAGAGTTAGTAGTTTCTCTTTGGTTGGCCAACTTATTTTAATGAAAATAATATTTGAATTTATTATCTTTTTTTACAACTAAAAGAGAATCAGCGACTACATTATTGTATGCAGATAGAAGCAAGCTCTTTTGATTCTTTTCTTTCAATGTATGTTTTACTGCTTACATTTTTATATTATAATATTAATTGTTTTCTTTATTTAATTATGCTAATATTATACATTTCAATACAATAGCTTGAAAGCCAAAATTATTTTGAATAAAATAATCTTACCTAAGACTTTATTAATTTGGAATGTTCAAAATATAATTCGTAACATAATTTATTCTGCATTAAAAGTAGTTATAATGAAGCTTAGTAAATGTAATTAATAATTTATAGTGAAAAAAATATTTGGCCACTAAAATTACAATTTTACCAACAACTAATTACAGATTAAATAAGCATATCAATATTTTCAGTTGAATTTATACTTCTAAGAATATGTATGATTTCTGTCAAGTATTATTTATATAATTTAATTTATTAATGGCATTCTGCTTTATTATTGCTAAAATAGAATTGAATTGGAAAAATAAGATAAATAAATAGATATCTTTTAAATTATTAATTATAACTGCCTCTAATTACAGTAGCTTATAGATCAAATTTGGTCCTAGGTACTTACCGTTATGTTCCTGATGGTATACCGTTAGTTTTCAATGTTTTTCTTTTTTTTATCGAAAAATGTCATTTGACCGGTTTACCATTTGACCGATTTGACCTGGGTATATTTCAGGTCAAGTGATTTATGTGCAAAGTGATATGTAATATATTAAAACTATTAATTAATAAAAACATGGGGGGGGAGTTTCCTGCCCCGAAATTTTATATGCACACAAGGGGGAAGTTTCCTGCCCCCAAAAAGGTAGTTTCCTGCCCCATACATAAAAATATGCAATTTTTATAATTTTCAAAGAATCTTTATCATCTTTTATTATGTAGTTTTTTTTTAAATTTAGCTTCAAATATCATTTCTACCTTGATAATCAATTTAAAATTTAATGAAAATTACATTAATTATTAAAAAAAACACTTATTTTAGCCTTGTCAATAATATATAATTTGATAAAGAATAACTATGTACCTTGAAAATTATATAATAATAAATTTTGTATAGTACATGGTTATGGTTATGGTTATGGTTATTGAAATTGAAATTATTTTGTTTCTATTAAATTTATTGCAAAAACATAAAATTTAATGTTGGGGGCAGGAAACTACCTTTTGGGGCAGGAAACTTCCCCCCCCCAAAACATGAGTATCAGTAATGGCGATGGAATCACTAATGCATAGAGTGCCGGTGCAATCAAACTAGCTCTATCAGTGTAGTAGGTCAGTCTTGCCATCGGGTCAGTGCTGCTGTCGGTCGGCTGTAGCCATCATATTTCTCAATTAGCCAATATAGATAGCACCTGACTTAGCATTGTAGAAGTTGATGGATTTACTTTCAAGAAGGATTCCGTTTGTGGCATCAGCCTTAAGGAATGCGTTACAATCGTGGTTGGTGTTCAAGAAACAATAGATGTAATCTCCAATCTTGGTCAGAGAAGTAATTGACTCAGATGCAGTACTTGAGAGGCTGAAAGAAGTGAACCTAATAGGAATGGCGACATCGTTTAATTTCATTAGATAGGCATCATCAGTGTTAAGGTATGGATATTGCAGGAAATCAACATCTTAATGGAGACCACCGGCAGTATAGATTTGAGAGCGGTAAGTAGGACCGACAGCATCACTGACCCGATGGCTAGACTGACCTACTACACTGATAGAGCTAGTTTGATTGCACCGGCACTATCTGCATTAGTGATTCCAGCGCCATTACTGATACTCATGTTTTTATTAATTAATAGTTTTAATATATTACATATCACTTTACACATAAATCACTTGACCTGAAATATACCCAGGTCAAATCGGTCAAATGGGTAAAACCGGTCAAATGACATTTTTTAGAAAAAAAAAAAAACATTGAAAATTAACGGTGTACCATCAGGAACATAACGGTAAGTGCCTAGGACCAAATTTGATCTATAAGCAACTGTAATTAGAGGCAGTTATAATTAATAATTTAAAAGATATCTATTTATTTATCTTATTTTTCCAATTCAATTCTATTTTAGCAATATTGAATATAAATTAATTCTTTAATTAGAGTACTTTTAATAGGGTTTTTTATCATAAAAATGATAAAATTTTATATATATAATAACCTTTAAAATTACATTTGATAATATATTTATCTCCTCAATTAGTGTTTCTTAAATTAGAAACTCACTTAATAAATATAAATTAATCATAAATATTTTGCACCGAGTTTTAAAGAATTAATTTATATAATTTCAATGTTTTTTAATTTATATTTATTGAGTTTCTTCAATTGATTTACAATTTATATTTAATAAGTAATTAATATTTATATTTAATGTTCCGAACAATTCTATGAATAAAAGAGGTAATTTAAATTAAATAAATAATTAATAAAAGCACTTAAAAACACTCTATTTACATTCAATTCTCAATTAAAACTAATGTTTAAACCCTTAGAATTCCTGTTTTGTTGTGGAAATGCCTCAACTATAAAGCAGCAAAATCAATACACAGCCATGCTATACTAAGAAGAGCATCAGAATAGCCAAAGAGATGAAATCAATGGTTAAAATGTAAAAGATTAATAGGATAACTACAAGAGATCTCTCATCATATAGCAAGAGAGACATCTGCCCACTCCAATTAAAAGACAAGCTGGTCTTGAACTAAGCGAAGAGAAAGAAGTGTTCGGATCACTTATAAACAAAGACAACCATTGAATTTATTACATTTATTAGTTATATCTTAGGTAAAAGTCCTTCAGATGTTGATATCATTGGGTTGAGCAGATCAATTCATATGAGATCTTTAGAGAAAGAGTAAAAGGAAAAGTTGAAGAAAAAGAACAGCACTAAAGATGGCGTTCCATAAGTTTAATTGGTCTATGATGGAGATGAGACATAGAGTGGAACACCTAATCACAATTTTACTAACTAGTCAAACTTAAAAACTCAAGCCACGACTGTCAATGTGACAGGCAACCATACATAGAGATCTTATTACTAAACATCTGATGATCAGGAACTTAGAATCAAAGATAAGAAAGCATAATAAAGCTAAAAAACGAAGAATCCTAATCATTCTCAATTGTACAAGAACATTAAGCCTGAGTTAAGAATTTCTAATGTCAACTTTAATAGTAGTAGCAGAGATATACTACAAATCTAAGCTTCAGAAAGACCAAGCAAAACATGCAAAAATGCTGACTTCAAGAACTATAGTCGGTTTTAATCAAGAAAGGGATCTGAAAGTGAATAGCAGTAATAGAAACAGCAGGTCGGAAATATTCAAAACAAATTTAGTTTAAGTCTCAGAAATAAAATTAATCAGATTGATTAAAATCAAAACATATTTTAACGATAACACACTTAAAAGATTGAAAACTATACTTAAAAAGGATAGATTTTGAATTATAATATATCAACATTTTAGAAATTTGTATTTGTATTAGTATCAATTTTAAGGAAGAAAATCACTTTTTGGTAATAGGAATAGCAAATAAGACTTGAATTTAAATAATTCTACCTTCACAAAATAAGAACAAATTCGATACAGACCATCAGACTAGAACCAAGAACTTATAAATATTCGTAAAATAGTATTATAATTTTAGATTAACTTACCCTGATTACTCAAGATTCAAAAATTTCAACCACATCTCAACCTATATATAATCGCAATTCAAATTAGTAAGTGTAAGCTTAAATACTTACACCCACTTTCGAATAAAACTCCAAAAACCTGCAATAAATTAACAATTAATATCAAGAAACAGATGGCACTGATATCTAAGATTTCTTGCTGAATGAACAGCTCCTAGAACTTAACTTCAATAATAACCCTAACTATAAGTCATAAAATACTGTCTCATTCATTAATGAAGATGAAGACTAGGGCAGCTTTATAGTGTTCTAGTAAAAAAGTAGATATGAGTGACTGAGTATATTAATTGAATAAAAAATTACTATACTTGAGGAAAATTAAAAACAACTCTGAAAAATAATAAGCAAATTATTAAAAAATAGGAAATTAGTGCTTATTGATTAGGAATAAATGTTATAATGTATACTAGAATAGAAAATTTGAATAATTATATTTTGGAATTTATTTACTGTTCATTTATATGTGCTTATCAATACCAGAATTTAAATTACGAAATAATTATAAGCATGATATTTAAATTAACTTATTGGATATATATTTGGACAAAACATTTTTATTGTCTTTTAATCGAATAAATCAAATCAGGTGAGCATATGTTGAATGCCTAAATCTAGGCTGTGTAATACTAGGTGTTAAGTGGATCTCCTCTTCATCCTCAGTTATTTTATAAGTCAACTTTCTATCAAGTTCCTTCTTCAAGTCTATTTTCTCTATAAGCCTTTACAAATTATAAGGCCTTTTCTTTCCTATACTCTTATTATCAACGTTATAAACTTTGAAGTTTTTAATTATTGCTAATCATAAATACTTAAATAATTAAAAACATAAATTTATATTTAGTGGATTTATGATTCTAAATAAAATACTCATAATTAAAATTTAGTTAAGAATTTCTCTTTAAAAAAGTATTAATAATAGATAGCTGTTATAGTCACAAATTTTATTGACTATATCTATTTCCTATAATATTACAATTCTAACAATAGTTGCCTTTGATATTTCTTTAAGTGAGTTTGAATTAAGAATCTAGCATTTCTAATAACTTTAATATTCTCTAAGATATCTATATCATAGTAGAGCTTTTCCTTGGCTCGCAAATACCTTTCATTCAATACCTTCAATTTAGTTTTACGTTATTTACAACAGCACAAACAACATTAGAAGTAAAACTAGTACCAATGCCAAATTGAGATGTAATACTTCTTAGTAGCTTAAATTTATGACACAATATGATTCTTTGTGTCGTAAATGGAATTCACAAACCTTCTCATGGAGAGCTTCTTTGAACTGAACATCTCTCTTGTTTTTCGTAGAGGATCATTAACATCGTGGACATCATAAGGGTCAATCCCATCTTTATCATCCGGGTTTTATGAGTCTATTCTCTCACCTTCTTCTTTGTCTTGTTGGAAAAGTCTTTTCATGAGTGATGCCTCGTATCTAAAACACTGGAACTTATATAAACCTACTGTAAACTTAAAATAAAAACTCTAATAACTAATTCAATGTTTAAGGAATATCCAACTAGCATATTTATCAAACTAAAAAATCCTCCTATACTTGAAATTAACCCAGTTATAGAAGAGGTTGTTAAAGTTAATGTAACCTTGGTCTATGACTAAGTAAACTTAAAATTAATGACTCCTAGCTTTTCGAATCTAGAAACTAAAGGGTCAAATAGCTAATTCTGAAAGAAGTTCATGACATAGAATTGATATTTCTCATTGTTTATTGAAGAACCCTAAAGCATAATGCTAAACATAGAGTCTTCTAAGTCAACAAAGTTTTTCTCAAGTCTATATTCTTTTACAAAATAGGATCCTGATACTATGTACTGCCTGAAATAAGTTATTTAATTTTGAAGGGACTTTGAGCTTTCATAGTTTTCAGGATCGAATAGTTTACTTTGTAAAGCTATGTCTACATATAAATTAGAAATCGCCTTCTTAAATTAATCTTGAGGTTCACAATCAACAGTCGGATTTTGAGAAATTTTTCCACACTCTTGTAAAATGAACATAAATTCTCTAGATTACTAGCTTGTTTCTTGCCCATAGATCTCTATATTTTTAATGTTTGGGCATGTAAATTTTGAAATCGATTGGCCTTTACTTGACCATTAAAATATATCTTAACTGCAGGGTATTGAGTCAACAAATTCATAATTGTTATTTCCTGTATTTGCATCATAAGTGACAAAAGCAAACTACGGAATTACATATCTAGAGAAATTCATGTTTTGATACTCTCCAAAACCCCCTATTTCAACAGCTATGTTAAATTTGCTAGTATCTATATCGTAAATTAGCTGATCTCCATCGTCAATATATGTTTAAGTGCTTTACAAAGTATAATCTCCTCTTGCCAATGAAACAATCTACTCAATCGAATACCATAAAACAAATATCCCAACTATAATGGCACAGACACCTCCAACTATGGTTCTATAGTAACTATCCTTCTTATAAGTTATGTAAATTGGCTAGGCAAATAGGTCACAAGTTCTCACAAATCTCCCTATTTTAGAGGTGTGATTATGTTTGTGCTGGGGAACAGGCTGTACTGATTAAACATGCTGCTACATTGGGGCCTATGTATGATGCAAACCTAGATAAGACATTTGAGTATTATTTATCATTTATAATATTAGCAATCAATTTAATTTATGATTTTATTACTTTAATATTATAATTAATGAAAACATTTAAGAGACTAATTTAATTGGGTGGCTGTACTTATATAGGATCCTCCCTCGCACTATTCTACTACCCATAACTTTTACATAAACCAGAAAACCATAGAAATGATATAAATTAAGGGAAGAATTTGATTATATGTGCTCATCGATGTGGTTGTTATGAAGGATTTGAAAATACAGTGCAAGCTGCAGGCAATGCTGTGCTAAAGGGGCAGGCTTAAATGCTAGAATTTGATCTTAACTTAAGCAAAGATAAAATACCTGTACTACATCACGATAAAGCATTCAAAAATTTTATATAATAATTATTTCTTGACATTCGTTAGGACTTGCAGTCATGGCAGATTTACAACTGATTTTAATTTCAAAGATTACCCTCCACTTCACAAAGAAATCAATGTCGAGTTTGCATTGAATAAAGATAAAACAAGCTAATTTATATATCAAAGATCAGACACAGATTCTAAGAAAATTAACTCTTTAGAAGAACTCTTACAATATTTGAAGAAAATTGATCCAGAAAATAAAGTGTGGTTAAATTTTGAGTTCAAATCAGCGGAGAGAGAATTGTTTCATAACTCCTATATACTATTGAAATAATATGGAAAGTTAAATAGATCAATTTGGAATAATAGCAGTAGCAAAGAGTAGGAATATTTAGAAAGCTATCAAAAGAACTAACCTAAAGATTAAAATGATCAACATAATTTGATTAAGCGCTGTGCTAATAGTTTTGATGTGATTGGGCTTTACTTGCTATATTGGACTGGGCTATTGCCTTTTACCAATATCAAATTCTAATCTCTCTAGTTGCCCCTTATGAGTGATGCGTACCTCTTCTACAAAGAAAAAGAGCATGGCAAGGACTCATTAACTTAAAAGTTAAACACTTGGGTTCTGTGGTTCATGATCAAAACCAGCCGCCTATTTTTCAATCACTTGCACAAGATTGGATCAATATTATCTATTATTAAATAAAAGTATTTATATAATTTGTAAAGTATGACGGTTTGATAGATGGTGTAATTACAGATAGACCTAAAAATTTCTTAAAAATAATTTAAATTTACTTTTGATTCAAATAAAGTCAATCATATTTTAAATTACCCATAAACTAAATATTTATTTACGAACTATTAACTCCTATATTGTATAACTAACATCACTAAAAAATATATATTTGCAGCCATA
Organism: Oxytricha trifallax; assembly: GCA_000711775.1. Classification (NCBI taxonomy): domain Eukaryota; phylum Ciliophora; class Spirotrichea; order Sporadotrichida; family Oxytrichidae; genus Oxytricha; species Oxytricha trifallax. The sequence continues at coordinate 18,504 of ARYC01001991.1, forward strand.
AATTTAAGTGTGTTTAAAATTTATTAAAAAATTAATTTATCTAATTTTTACATGATTAATTAGTTTTTTTTTTACACTTTTGTTATAAAATTTCATTTATTTGAATCCCTTTAAATTTAGCTTTCTTAATTTTAGTGTTGCTGAGATTATTTATTAGAGAGCTTGAAATAAATTTTCATTTATCTAGATTTCTTAATTTTTCATCATTTTCTTACTAAGAAGATACCAACTTCTAAAGTCTCAGAATTTCTTTTAAATGGAAATCTCTCTCTTTCTTTAGTCTGTAAATCTCAATTTTCATATCGAAAAACTCTTGACTAGATGTGAATGGCTTAGATTTACTAGAAGTGAATTGCTTAGAATTCTTAATAGACAAGCTATCGTTGTGCCCTAATTATTACTCTTTATCAGTAATTTCGACTTTTTCTTACAGAATGGATCTGTATCTAACGTTTTACAAGGCAAACCTATCAAAACGTCCAGTAATTTAAACTGGGGAATTTGATTATAGTCCTGCAAAAGTAGATAGCTAATTTGCTGAAGAAACTGTTCTATGTTTACTGTCTTGCTAAAATTTATTAGGGAGATCTCTCATTTTATCTACTTTCTATACTTCTTGCTTCTGTGTGCCTTCATTATTTTCATTTACTATTGGATTTTTTCTATATTAGAAAATCCTATTAGGTCTTATAGACCTAAAATATTTAAATTTTCCTATATATTCATTATATTTAGTTTTATTTACTTGCTCTAGTGGCTATTGATCAATCTATAATACTCTTGTTGGATCTAACTGGATTCCTTGTTCTTCTTTTATCGAACTTTGGTCACTAACTGACACATGAATATTCTTATCTGAGGAAAACAATGGAATCTGATCTCTATTATTTCTAAAATTTGTTCTTTTCCTGTGATCAAAAGTAGTTGAAGAATGTCGCTAATACTCCAGCTGATTATAAAGAACAAGTTCACTAGAGTATCTTTTAATAATCCTTTTGTCATGCTTTACCATTTATTAAGCCTCATTAGATTGATTGCTTCCTTTAATTTCATGAACACTGAAATGAAGTTCTTCGATATTTTTATCAGAGCTAGCTAGAAAATCATTTTCAGTGAATGATGAGTATTTTTCTCTAGAATCATTTTTATTATCATTCTACTTTGAGAGTTTAAAAGAATTTTAATTCTTTATATTAGTGAGAAGATCAAGAATTCCTTAATTACACTATTTTAATATTTCATACTATTTTTCAAAATACTAAACTTTTTTCTAAAGTAATTTTAATGATTTAAGTTTATTACTGCGGTGTATTCTTGATGCTGGTGTGAGTGCTGCAATTTTATCACAAATTTCTTGACTTTGCCTTTCATCTTGAATCCTTTCTTAACTAATTTTGCTCTATCTTTGATATTTATAATGATTGTTTGTTTCCATCAAATCCCTTTGGTCCCTTCCTTCTTTCATCCATTTCTTTTATTGATTTGAGGTTTCTCTCTTTATTTCATTGTACAAATTTTACTGATAAATATCCTGTTAACCCTCCCCAAAGTATTTGGTTTTCACTGGTTCTGGGGATCTTGCATTTCTAAGAAATTTAGGGTCTACAGATATTAGTTATGTTGGCTCATCACAAAGCTAAAAAGATTAATCTGAGCGCGATTAATGAGTGCTTTGAGATAATGAATTCTCGATACTTGTATTCATTTAATTATTTAAATTAAATTTTGAATATAACTGTTAGATTTTAATTTTTGATAAAGATAAATTTTTAACTCTAGATATTTAAATAATTGAAAAATTAGAATATAACTATAATTTTTAAATTAATACTATAATTATTGATAAATAGAATTAAATTGGGGAAATCAGATATATCAATAAAAATTTTAAATAAAAATAACTATAACTGTTGCTTATAAGACTTTTTAAAAATCAAATTTGGTTCTGGCTACTTACCGCTGTATTCTAAAAAAGTATCCTATTTCTGTCCATCAAGTCTACTGTGAAAGTCTTATATTTGATAATTTTTTAATAAGTATATTTTTACTTTAGTTATTAGTTTATTTTTTAATTCTAATCTCTCTAGTTGCCCCTAATGAGCGATGCATACCTCTTCTACAAAGAAAAAGAGCACGGCAAGGACTCATTGACTTACAAGATAAACACTTGGGTTCTGTGGTTCATGATCAAAACCAGTCGTCCACTTTTCAATCACTTGCACAAACGAGGGGTTCACATCATGTTCTGGGTCGCAAATAAAACCCTATAAAATTAAGAGTTTTAAATACGAAAATAATAAATTCAGATGGAGATTTATTATTTGATATTATATTGAGTATTATTGTAATCTCTTTATAATATAATTTACTTAATAATTTTTCAAATTTATATTTATGAAAAATAAGTGGAAGACTTTAATTTAAAATGAAAATTAATAATGTTATTAAGTATTAGGATTAACTTAGATAGAAATGTATAAAAAAGAACAGCTTTGTCATCTTTCCACACGCCTTCAGAGACATCTTTATCTGCATGAAATAGTTTTTCTTATTTTTGTGTTTCTGTTCTTTGCTGAAGTCTCGTCCTCTCCTCTCCTCTTCGAGACTGTGTAGTATTGATGAAAAAGTATTAAAATAAATTCAGATATTTAAAATGTAACTTAAAAAAATTTTTGTGAATATAATCATGCTTCATCTTTATCTAACAAGTTTTCCATTTATATTTTTAATCATTAATTCAATTTCATCAATTTCCTATTATAAATTAAGATTACTATAAAACACATATCGCAATTGTTGTTTTTATAGTATTTGAATATCAAAAGTAATAATCTATTAAGAAAAGTCATTTGAGTTATTTAATACTATTAATAGATAATCTAAAATACCTAATAAGAAATTTAAATTATTTTGATCTTACGAAAAAATTAGCATCATTTCCCAATGCAAGCTATTATAACTGTGTCTTCAATAATTTAACTTAAAATCTATCCTTTCAAAATTGGCTTTTGATTTTAATAAAATTTTAATCTACTTAAAATAAAAAACTAATCTAAATTAAACAAATCTATAAATAATTGTCTCATTAAATATTTTAGTTTTGAATGAAGAGAGTGATGTATATGAATTGTTAAAGTATGAATTAAAATTAAATAGAGACCTTAATTTGTAAGACAGTATTTAGAGTCAAAATTATGAAAAAAGCTTTACATGCAAATTTGGATTAAAGTTATAGTCAGTTTTTGAAATTATTACTAATAAACCTTTAAATATTTGGAAAATCTTTATAATCAATCACTTAATGTCAATTTAATCATATTTTAATTTTAATTAAGTTAATCTTTAAATACTCTCTTATGTAATAAACTATTAATATTTAATTTTAACATTAAAAAAATAGCGTTATCTTATTTATTTTAAATGAGTAATTCTATTTTTTGTTAATTAGATTCTAATTACTTGTCAAAAATTTGTATGATTTTAAATTTTTGGAGATCATTTTAAATGAATAATTTTAGAATTTTAAAAGAATTTCAAAATCTATTTTAAAGAATAATATTTATAATTAAGCAAACTTTTTATCTTTATTTTATAATAAAGAAATTTAGAATTTTAATTTACTAACAACTCTATCATAAATTTTCTTAAATTTATGATTCTATTAAATAATTTAAAGTAATTTAATATTAATTATCACACCCAGATATTTTATTATTTAATAATTATCAACCAGTATTCAATTTAATTTTATTTTCGATAAATCTATTCTATATTGATCAGATTTTTAAATAAAGTGAAGAAAAACTTAAATATATCTTTTGTAATAAAAATAGATCAACTATATAATTTATTGCATGGCTTGGATTAATCAATGAAACTATTATATAAAGATATTCATTTGTAGCCAATAATTATCTATTTGTCCTAATCCATTCAATATAAATATAAGACTGAATTATTATAGCTGAAATATAGTTTAAAATACAGCAATTAAAGTTATTGTATGCATTAAGAATAATTATATTTTAAATTGGGGTTCTGCAGTAGGGGCATCTGAATTCTTAAACTTATCTCTTCAAATATTGTTCTTTAATTTTGTAGTAGCATTCATTGCATGTTGACAAGTGATTGCAAGGTACTGCTACGACGTTAGATTATTTAAATATTTTCTTGCAATAATTAGAGTGTTACATTGCAAATAAAAAGACAAATAATTAAAAATAGATGGATTAGTGAGACATACCATGCATATAACGCCCATTTCGTTAGCTTTGGCGGTAGGGAATCTCCTGAGAGTATTGCTCTTAATCAATGATTCATTCTTGGCTTTATTTTCTTCTGCTCTACGTTTTTCTCTGGTCTCCTTTCCCTTCATGTACATTAAAGTTGCATTAATTGATAGGCAACCGAGTTAATTTAATAAAAAAGATGATAAACACTAATATCACTTAATATTAATAATATGATTGAGTGCAAGAACTCCAAAGACTAATCTGAGCTAAGACATGGTCTTAATTTCATTGTTTAGATAACGTATGGCTTCCTTAGCTCCTCCAGCTAGGATGCTTGCTACTTTAGTCAATTCTAATTGATTGGTTTCTGAGTTATAAGCTTAAATTAATTGGTACAATTAAAAAGAAAATCAGCCAAGCTTGACAAAAATAATGAGCAATGATAATCCTGATGATATGAAATTCTTCAAATTTTATATTATATAGCTAGAGTACCCATCATTGTGAGAGTAGACCCTTCTAGTGCCATGAGTGAAATATGTTCATACCAATCAATTCTTCCTGAATTGAGATATAGTTGTCTATGAAGTGTGCGGGTTTGAGGAAGATTTGAGCAGTCTGCATCAATTCCAGGAGTCACCATAATCGAGGAATTTCCATTCTCACTAACCAAACCAAAAGATTATTATAGTAAATTCTATATAAATCATTTATAACTCTTTTCTTTAAAATGTTTATCTCTAACAATGTTGTGAATTAATATTAAATAATTGAAATAAGATCTAACTGCATCTACTCTTTTATGTGGAGTTCTATACCTGTCCCCTTACATGGATTGCTTATCTACTGAAAAGTAGAGTTACTTATCATTCTTGAGTTTCTTTGCGAGTTTATCCTTGTGGCCTGGATGATTGATATACTTCAAGTTCTTCTCTCTCATTAATATACCATCCACCATTACAAACTTTTATTTAGAAATAATATTCATCACTCTAAATTTCATTAAAGTACTACTTTTACTAATGAAATTAGTAATTTATAAGTTACTATATCAAATTAAGAACAATTCAAAAGGTATCATACTGTATTTCTATTGTATATAAAATATAAAACTAAGGAGTCTTGAATTTCTCTTTATTAGCTACAAGATTAGCAGGGTCGTGTACATTTCCTTGTTTAAGCACGGCATCTCTCTGCTGAACTCGATTCTTCAATTAGTAGTGTGCAATTGCAGCAAATATTCCAGAAATCAATCCTGTTCCTCCCACTATCAATAATTAGTTCATATATTATGCTTAAATTAAAATGTATTTTATGATAAGGTTAAATTTGCTACATAAGAAGTTATTTTTTGATTTATTTAAAATATATAAATGAATAATGTTTTTGTATCGTCCTCCATTTATTTTAACTTATTATTATATTTTAAAGCTTCACTTTTTAATTCATGAATGATATTAATCACAATATCTTATTTTACCAGAGGTTATAATTAAATTTATAAATTATTTATCAATTTATTCATACTATATTTTGCAATATTATGATTATTTACAATTGAAATAAAAGCAAAGGATTTTCATTAATAAAAAGTAATAAAATTTAAATTAGTATTGGAAAATAGAAATAAAAAACAGATAAAATTAATGTCAATATTGAATCATCAAGATCCAAGATATGTTTAGCATTAGAATACTAGTGTCCACGGATAAAGCCAATTAGATATTAACTCTTTAATTTATATCTCAATATTATTTAGCAGTATTAATTGACTAATTAATCATGAACTTTATTTTCATTCTAATTCTATTAAAATTCATCCTTATAAAAAGATTTTATTTTTATTTATTAACTCTAGTAGTAAATAGTATTAATAGAACAACCTATAGATACAAATAAAGCCACTGCGTAAACTTTCAACTTAGCAGCCATCGCAGACTAATCATTCTAATCAAAATATCAATGAATAGAAGAATAGCATTAAAAATAAGTCATTAAATTGATAAGATCTATCACCAGACTCATAGTAATTTTAGTGCATGTTTTTTAATATTAAGTACCCCGATTCAGATGCGATAGTTTCAGACATAAACTCACCAGCTTCACTCTTAAAACACACTTAATCTCAAGCTTAAAGAGCAATGTATGATTAATCTGTAAATGACCAAGAATTAAACATCAATCCTCATAATCACAATATAATAATATCTATAATATTTCATAGTATATTTTAAAGTATTTTTGTGAAACAATATTGAGTAGGTGAGGTTTGAATTGGAATAAATGCGGAAAGAGCAGAGCAAGCAAAGAGAAAAGCAAGATATGGAAAAAGACTTCGAGGATTACATGCATTAAAGAAACATCAAATAGATGGAGTAGAAAATTAACAATAACTATGAGATGATAAAGCATGACACTCATGTTTCACACAACACTTAATCACAATAATCTTAGTTAAATTTACATCGACATTCTTAAAAGTCTAAGATTTTTTATCATTTTAATATTTAAGAAGTTTTCATAAATATTAATTAAAAGTCTGAGCCAGTAATATAGTAAAATGTTAAATAAAATCAATCAACTTCTTAAGTATCAATCAGCAGACTTGACACACATCAACCACCACAATAATAATAATCAGTTCAAGCATAATAATAAACTATTTATATTAATTAAAAATAAAACAATGATATAAATACCTCAGTGAATAATTAAGATAATTAAAATGATGAATAGATTTAAATATTTCATAAATACAATAAAAATAGTTTTTGTAAAATTTAAATATAATATGACTTAAGCTATTATCGATTCATTAAGAATTTTATAATTTGTAGGCGTTTTAAGGGTTAATTTTACATTTAATAAAGTTTAAAAACAAGGATATATTCTTGGTTAAACTAGATTAAAACTATTACTTTTCAAAAAAGTTCTGTTGATCTACTTATTAGTAGTTCTATCTATTATAAAATAGATAGAAAATTGTCATTTAAATTAAACTAATTCTCAAATCTTTTTTGCTTCATTTATATAATAAAATATAATTAAAATGTAGTAAGAAGACATAAAATAGCAATAAATGGAGTTAGAAGAGTAAAACGAGTTGTATAGTAACAATTAGAGCAACTCTCTCAGAGTAGTATAATCCCCAAGAAATCATTATATTTTCTTGCTTTTCTTTAATATTACTATTTTTAATACTTATTAATCAGTAACATATGCTTAAAATTAGATAGCAGATGCAATAGTTAACACCAATACAGCTGGTGTTTAATCTAATTCTGTATTTTCAGGGTAAACACATCCCAATAATCAATATATCCAAAATAGTAATAATCATCAAACCTCTTCACAACACCAGCCAATTTCCATAAATTAGCAATATATAAATGCTTAGTAATATCAGCAAGATAATAATATTCACAATTAATCAGCTAAGAAATCTGCTTTGAAATCACAATAGAGTAGAAACAATAACAATAATGAGGGAGAGATGCATTTGAGAAAGACATAGAGTCAAGATACATAGTACAATCAGGATAAATCTTATCTTTCTCAATCTAATTATGATCAAAATGAAGAAGACAATAAAATCCAAATAATTAAACATAATAAAAAAGTGAGGTATAGAATTAATTCATTTTCTAAATTTTATTTGAAAGATAATATTCAATCTATAAATCCTTTTGGAAAAAAAAGTTTTCAAAGCAAAATTTTATTGTTTAAACTTACTTGCTTATTTTTATCATGAAGAATTAATGGGATTTTATAACTTACTAAGATTCATTTCAATTTGAGCCATCAGTGAAGGGTTTCAAGAAGAAATACAATTTAATCAGATAAAAAGATAAACAATAAACAATCGGAGTGTATAATCAACCAGCTACAATAAATAATAATGGTGTTCAGTCTCAGATAATACCTCCACAATAATAATTAAATTCATAATAGCCACCAGTTTCATAAAATATACAAGCATTTTAAAACAACTAGAAACAAATGCAATTAAATCACTAAGTTTAAAATAACCAATATCAATAAGATGTACCATAGTCTACAAATAATAATATATAACAGACTTAGCATTAAATATCTTTGTAACCGTACTAAGTACCAAAACTTAATTTATAAAACCCGTCTATTATATAAAATCAATAATTTCATAGGGATTTATTTATTTTCAAATAGTTTCTATATTTCAAATATATTATTTCTTTCGCCCATTATATTAATTTTAATATGACCAGGAATAATACAAATAATAATTAATGCAAGATAATCTTCTAAAATAGTAGTAGCTATAAAACCAGTTACTTTAACAATAACAAGAAGAACTCCAGAGATAGTTGCAAGAATAATAAAGATTGTAGGAAGAGTAATATCAAAAGAGATTGAAGGATTAATAGTCTGAAATGATTTAAATCATCATGAAATGAATTATATATATATATATATAAAAAGATTAGATTAATTGTAAATATGGGTATATATATAATAGCATAAACATGAAATAGCAGGAGCAGTTACAATAAGTATTGAAAAATAAAGAGACAGAGCTGTAAGACAAGGAATTTCTATTAGAAGTAGAGAGACTAAACAATCCCAAACGCAAGGAAGAAGAATCAGTCATGAAATAAACTATGAGTGGCATGAAGAAACAAGTTGATTCAGAAGTCCAAGCACAAGCCAGAGATGTCGAAAGATTGAAATAAATACTCAAATTATTCATTTGAATTAATATCATAAATACATTTTTCAATATTTTATAAGAGAACTGTAGTAAATGGAGAGTTAATGGCAAATAGTAGACCAACTCACAAAAGAAAAAGACCTAATTCGAGACAGAGCAATGAAACTTCTAACTGAAGAAAAAAGAAAGTACATAAGCGACTTGTCCAAGTATAAATCGCACAAAGGCAAGATGGACAACAAAGTGAAGTCATAGAAGGACATGCAAACTCAAATCATGAAGGATATTGTGCAAATGAGAGATAATCTGAGGGAGAAAGTTTAAGAGTTGATTGTTATAGGAGTGGATTTTGATGAGGTGTTCTATGAGATGAGGGATGATGAGGAGCTTAAGTGGGAAGCAAAACATGATGTTATAAAAATATAGAAATATAATCTAGATATTTCATAAATTGCTTAAAATAAATTGATATAGAAGTGCCTAAAAGTGCAATTTGCAAGAAATTAAACTTCAAATGCATTGTTTCACTCGGATTGACATCTCGAAAGAAAAACATGGACATTTAAACATACAATGTTGATTTCTTGCTTGAAAATGATTCTATAACTAAAGATCTAAAAACAGCTCAAATGAATGAAGACCTCAATGAATTTTTGTTTAAAATTTGATCAATTGTATTAGATTTAAAGATTTATTTTCATAATGAAAAAGCACAAGTATAGTATGACTAGGAAGAAGGCTAGTATCGAAACTATTTGAGTGAATTAAAAAAAGAAAAATTGAGGATTTAAAAACAGTAAGAAGTAGAGAGTTTAAAAAAATCAGTCATTTAAGAACAATTAACTCTATAGAAACTCAAGTTGACAAACTCTAAAGAATTATATGATGACGAAGTTAGGAAATAGATAATGGAGTAGTAGGACATAAATGGAAATTCTAGAAATCGCAGAGATAGAGCAATTTACAAGAGTGTTGATAGGGTAAGGACACAAATTTTAACTTAAATAACTAATGATTTATAAGTATGAAATGTTAAAAAATTCTATTTTTAAAGACACCTATTATGGATGGGAGAGGGTATAACAATAATCAAACATACAATCATGGCCAAAATAACTTATTAAACCGCAGTGTAGCAGCTCTTTAAAACTACCAAAACCCCGTGCAGACTTTAAAATATGGTAACCGTCCTATATTTGATTAGCAAAGCCCATACCACAATAATTAATAAGCTTATAATACAGTAGATGCATCCACTGGTGATAACTATAACATTCCCACTTAGAGATTCAGTGTGATTGACCCTTCAAATATTAATAATAATGGAAATGGATAGATGATGTTCGCTACACAATCCCCGTAATAGTAGAAGATATATATTCCTTCTAGTAACGGTTAAGTCGTGAATTTACCCATGATTAATCAGAGACCTGCAGGTGTCTTTAGCTAAAATTAAATATATTAATAGTCTAGTCCTCAACTTCAAACTAGAAATAAAAATGGTATGTTTTCTATTTACAAAAATTGAATATAATTTTGATTTATAAATTATAAAACTATTCAGATATAGAATCCTTAGCATCATTAATAATAGTTTGTGATATAGCCCATTGATATAAATAGTGGAATACCTATTCATGGATAGCAACAGCCTGCATTTCACATATAACCTATGTTCATTTATATTTAATTTTGATTAAATAAGTAATATACTTATATATAATATATAAAAACAAAAATAATTATAATAAGTTCACAAATGGTGGTGGTTCTGCTAGTGATTTATTATAAGGCATTGAAATGTAAAATTAGTAAGATAGTAGGATTAATAATCATCATTTATCAAACAACAACTTAAGTCTCCCTGAAGAGGAAGTTGATAAATGTTTATGTTGTTGTATGTTATTAAATGAAAAATTAAAATTAATTTGTTTTATAATATACTAAATGTATAATTTCGTCTCCCCTAATTCCTCTAATTAATCATATTATATTTATAAAACAGTTGATAAATCAGATTTTGAGTTTTTATCGAATATCTTAAGATAAAATTAGAAAAATGAGATTGCATAGTTAATGCGAGAGTAAGAGCGTAAAGATAAATAGAGTAAATATTAAATATCAAAAGTCTTCACTGAGAAGGAAAAACGATAGTTAATTATTAAATAGAGGCTGGAAAAGCAAAGAGCTTAAGAGAAAATTTATTAAATATTAATAAATTAATTAAATTTAAAATGTAAATTAATGAATTAAATTGAGATATATATATATATATATATATATATAAATAATTGATATAAAATTGAATAGATAAAAAGGAAGTATGAAGAAAGGTATGCAGATTTACTTGATAAAACTAAAGTACCAGGAGCTAATTATTGAAATATATAATTATAATGATTTAAATTTATAATTTTGTTATAATTCTATAAATCTATGACTAAAATCAAAAATTTAAAATTATTGCTATCAGTTAAACATTAATAAATAAATTTAAATTATAAAATTTATGTTTATTGTAAATTCATTTATCAATTTAAATATAAATTTATAATGTAATGCGAATGCGAAAAGTATTTAATTTAAAATATTTTTTTGAATACATTTTACATATCTTCAATGTATCTAATAAATAATAATACAATTTTTTTAATTTTTTATCATTTTAATGTTTAAAAATTTAGTACCTAAAATAGAAGAAATGATTTAAAAACTATAAACGTTTCATTTTTAATTTAAATTCTTATTACTTAATATTGTATATTAATTATGAATAATGAGTGTCATTTTGGTCATTTTATAGAGGAGTAATAAAATAACAAAAAAGAAATATGAGAAGTTTTTTTTTAAAAATAAAAGTTTTAATACAAAATATGATAAAATTGATTAATTAATTTAAACAAAGTTTTGTTTTTTAATTATTTTTCATGAGTTTTTTCTCTGATAAAAGAATTTTAGCCACACGCTCATTTCATGCCAATTCTTATTTAATATTAGATTTCTCTTACCTGTTTTATATTTCTAACATAAAAATATTATTATTTATTCTATTAATGCATTCTAAATAATAAGTGAGAGTTTTCATACACTATAGAGAACACTTTAAAACTAAAAGGAATTCACTTAGGTAAAAGATTGAGAAATAACAGATATTCCACTACAATCAAACTATGAATTACTGCCCGTAAAAATAAAGATTTTACATTGTAAAACAAATAATATATTAAATAGACAAGATAAAAAACTTGAAATTACTTTTTAAAAAATGAGTTAGTAAGACTAGAATAAAAATTGAAAATTATTATGGTTCCAAATCGCCTTAATACTTATTTTATATTCTTTTTCTTCAGAATAATATGGGCATTTAATTTCTAAATTTCGATTTTCTTGAAATTTAACGTCAGATCAATCCATTAAAGCCTAAATATTAAAATTAAAAAACATAATCCTAACAATTTCTATCTCATTCAGTATACAAAACTACAAAGGGGTTTTGGGGTTTTATTGATATTTGATTTTTTTTAGGCATATTTATGGGGTTTATATTCTCACCAGGTTTATACTTAATATACTTAGGAATTATTAACATCTCATCACATCATCTTTTATTGTAGCTATCAAATTGGTAACATTTAAATCTTACTTTTAATTCAGTTTAGATTATTAATTTGTGTTTTTAAGATAGCATTTTTTGTAAATGCTATTAATAATCCTTATAATTATAAAATTAATTATTAATTGATTAATATAAAAAAATAGTGTAATTTAGAACAATTTTAAATTTTAATTAATCAAAATATTAAATTAATTTCATCTATATTTAGATTATTGTAAGAATAGGATTTCTTTTAATATTTAACAAATATTCAATTTGCTCATTTAAATAAAATATATATTTATTTTAATCGAATAATAGTTTATATCATAATTTTGCCAAATTTTAAAATATAAAATTTTCAAAGACTTGGAAAGTTTGATTTTTTATTATTTACATGTATCTTTCTATTCAATTACAAAAGAATTTATTATAGTATTCAGAAGAAAATTTATTAAATATATTGTGATTATAAAATTATGTCCTACTTTCTATTTTTCTAAATCATTTTTATTCTACAATAACGAGGTTGAGATCTACGGTAGTTGCATACGCTAGAATCTAATGCCTTATCATCCCATGATATATCTCCACTTAAATATAATAACATTTAAAGATTATAATTCAAATAAATAAATGATCATTAATTTACTAATTTTATATAAGTAATACTAAATTTAATAATTCTATAATAAATAAGTATAAATTTTGAAGTATTAACTCTTTCCTTGCACAGTTTAATTATGCATATTAACCATATTCATATGTGCTAGTTGCTTCTTTAGCATCTCATGAATTTAGGTATTAATTTTAAAAGAAATTAGAGACTATTATAAAACCCTAATAATTTTAATTCATTATTATTTTATCTTTTGAAAAAATTACTTCACAAAAACTAAGGAAATAAAATGTTAAATATCGTAAATTAAAGAATTCAATATTTTAAGAAAATAAAATTTTTAGTAAATATTCATTACATTATTTTTTTACTAAATATAATAATTTTATAATTGATTTTTAAAGAGAAAATTAGTCTTTTTTTATTAAATTCCACTAAACTTAAAAATAATTTAACTATATAATATACTAGTCTAATTCCACTATTTTTTTTAGCTAAAATAATTTCATTTTTAAAGTCATTAACTTTTATACTTAATTTTTATTCCCTTAAATAATTTAATTAATGATTAATATTTATTATTTTAGATTTTTAAATCATTAAAAATATAATAAATTAATATTTTAAAACTAATTTCTAAATATAAGGGTTTTAATTCCAATGTTAAAATCTTTTGAGAGATATCTGCATATTACTAAGTATGAAATATACAATTTTTATGATGTTAAACAATTATTATTAATTTGTTTTAATTGTTTTGTTTGAATTATTGCTAAAATAAAAATGATTGATTAAAGTTCTCAAAAATATGTTTAAATTTAAATCAACGATTTAATTAAAAATGTTTAACAGTAAAATATGTATAATAATTTTATTATTCTAGAAATAAACATGTTTCATATAAATTTAAATTCATTAATAATAAAATTTATATTATAATTTAAATTATTCATCAAAATCTTAAGCTAATAAATTTTGTTAAATTCATTTAGTTTATGTAATTCCTAAATTAATGATATAATGTCTATATTAGTTTTTTATTTCTTTCACTTTATTTTAAAGTATAAATTTTGAATATAATATTTAAATTCCTGAAGGATTTTATGGATATCGAAGTATACTCTTATTTTTGGAGATGTACAAAATTAAAAGAATTTTAATTTATTAAATATTTTTTTAATTTTTGCGAATTTTTATAGTTTAAGTTTTAGAGTTAATTTTTCCTAAATAGGAAATTGAAAATATTTAATAAATCTAAATAACCACAATTTAAAGTTCATTGACTATTAAATATAATTTTACAAATAAAATGACCAAAATTAGAGATTATTTAAATAAACTTAATGTTATAAAATCTCATTTACACAATTGATTTATAGATTTTTTTTACCAAAAATATGCTGTTAAACCTTGGTATTAGCATTATAATTTATTCGAAAAAATATATATCTTTAAAAAGTCTGCTAAAGTTATCGTTATATTATATTTATAGTTTTCAAAGATTTAGAAAATATTTTTAAATAAATTTTGATCTATATATCTTCCTAGTTAAAGTGGTAAAATAAGCTATATTAATTTATCTAAAAAGATTTTTATGAATTAAAAATAATAATATTGTCCAATTAATATAATTTCAATTATTAAAATAAAAATTCTAATTAGATATATTTTTATATTAAATATTTAATATAGAATAATTATATTTATGGCATATATTTTTTAAATGTATTATTACATTTTTATTGCTAAGTAATATATCAAGATATAAAAATTATAAACTAGAATATTTTTTTTTATAATTATAATAGCAAAAATAATTCTATATATAAAAAAAAGCATTATCTCTAAAAATTACCATAAAATTAAATGATTAATTCTAAATGCTAACCCCCAAATTATTGAGTTTAGCATGTTTAGCTCCTTAGTCACCTTTTAATGCCCGAATCTTATTTTGGATATAATTTTATTAAATATACTATGGCTATATATTAAAAATTAGATTAAGATTAATTTTAAATTTATTGGAGAAAAATTTTAGTTTGAGAAAAATCTTTTTAATTGACAGATTAAAGTTACTAATATACACATTCACTATTGATGGTAAAATATATAAAAATTATAACGCCTTAATTAGATTTATCAAAACTTGCCTAATTAATTTAAAATTAGCATATTTTTATCAATATTTTTAAATTATTAACAAAAAGCCTTGCTTATAAATTTAATTTATCTTTATATCATATTTTTGATTATTAAATTGAAGTTTTATAAAGGCTCTTTTTGAATTATAAATTATTCTCCCATTTTAGAATTTTAATCATAAAAACTTTTGATGATGGATTTCTCTGCTATCTAATATAAAAAATCTAAAAATGAAAATATTGAAAAATTTATTCTCTTTTTCTTAATTTTAGCAATTAGAGTTAATTGAATTCATGTTAAATATGAAAAAGTTAAAAGTTGAGACATTTTGGACATAAATTAAGTAGTTAATTATAAAATGTTTTAAAGTTATCTTGCCTTTTTTATCACAAATATTGAAAAATTATATTTATAAATTATGTATGTCTTATTTTTTAAATAAATTAAGGGTTTAAATTGATTTGATTCATTTCATTTTTACTTAATTATGACTGCATCATAAAGTATCTTTGAGAAGTTAGGAAAGATGGCATAAGTTTATCTAATCTAGATCTATTAATTACCTGATTAGTTATAGGCTCCTCAAAGGACTAGTCCTCACTAAACTCATCTTCAATTCCTTCTTGAATAACAGAGAATCTCTATAAATTATTTGAATTTTTCTCCCCTTCAATATTTTGTTGAGAATTGCTCATGCTTGATCTATAAATATATATTTGATATGATTCTTAAATATTTTATATATAATTATGATTCTAATATTCCTAAAATTAGATATAAATTGAAAGGTTAAAGTAATAATTAAAATTACTTTGAATCATTATGCTATTATTTGTAAACATATAAGCCTATTTACTTAAAAATATAATAGAGTTATAATTATTATATGATGTAAAAATCTTAAAAGTCTATAACATTAATTATATTTCTATAAAAATTCATATTTTTCATCTATAAAATAATTTCATAAAGTGATTTTATATAACTTATTAGTTATTTTTTATTTGTCATCACAATAACATAACTATAGCAATTTATAAAAACACCTTTTAACTTTAATTAAATTTACAATTAATATATTAATTCTATCAAATAAATCTATTAAAGTGAAATAGTTATATTTCTGTAATAATTGGGAGAAAATTATAAAATAATTTTTTCTATTTTTTTAGCATTAATATTACACAATTTGTAATAAATATATCCATATTTCAATTATAATTTATAATAAAATATCTTTTAAATAAATTAGTATGTCTAAATTATTAAATAAAATTTATATCAAAATAAAATAAAAAACCTTAATTTATCTTGATTTAATAAAATGAGTACCAAAAGGAATAAAAGCTATCAAAATAAAACTATTATCCAAAATAATCGAGCGAAACTTCAGATTATTCTAAATGCAACTTCCTTAAATAACTTTACAAAAGATGATTAAGTGAATAGATTGTCTGTATCTTAAAATGTAAGTTTATTATAAATTATTGTCTTTTTGAAAATGAGTAATGTCATAATAGTAAATAGCATTATTTTGGCATTATTTAAAAGAATTGTGATTTATTAAATGACAAATATAATATAGAGAGCAACTTTTATCAATTGTTAAGGGGGAAATGGAAGCATAAATAAAAATGAAAGAAAATATGAAACATTAAATGGAAATGATTAAATAAGTTCTACCATATACTATCAGGATAGTATTGGAGGAGGATTGACTGGAGATAGTATCTTTTTTAATAATAGCTTCAATCAAATTGACTTAAATTTGACATAAAAACTGAATAATAGCTTTGGATTAAAGAGACCTATGACAGGGAAGAAACCTAGACCAATTGAAGAAATGTAAAAGTTTATAAGTAAAGTTTAGGATTGTGTGTTTGTAAAATCTATTATAGAAAACTCTCAGCAAGTTATGATGTCAAAAATCAAGAGAGAAATTGAAGAGAGACAGAGTCACAGCCCTGATAGAAAGAGAAGAAGAGAAAATTTAAGCAAAGCAAGGTCTAGCTAGTAAAAACATAGAAACATTCTTGGTTTTGATTAATCAATTGGATCTCGTATGTAATTTAACGACTATGAATCACCAAATACAGCCATTCGCTCTAATCAAGGTATGAGAGACACTATAAATCATCATGATGTAGATGCATACTCATCATAAATTAGTATGGGATAAAGTTTGACATCTAAGAGTATGTTCAAAGGTAAATAATTAAATTTTATTTAGTTTAACTTTAGAAATTGCAAAAAATTCTTCAAGATCTTAAAAAAAGCAATCCAGAAATTATAAACCTTAAGAAAGTTCTTAAGCTTTGATAATCTAAGATACTGAAGGATAGCCCATGGCAAACTCAAAATAAAGAATATTTAGTGCATATCAAAAGAGGTCAAACACTAAAATTGAAAGAAACTCGAATGACCAAAAAATAATGAGATAACTTTAAGGTTAAATTAATCCATATTCTTCATTAGAGAGCACTCAAATAATCCAAGGGCATCCTATGACCTATCATATTTTTTTAATTAAATTAAAAAACCAATTCATAGTGAAGCTTAACCTCTAAGTATAGATCCAAAAGCGGAATCAAAAATAGAGTCACCTATGTAAATCAAGCTTAGAATAATGCATCCGATTAGTTTAACTCAGTCGTCCATAATATATAAAATCAAACAATAACCTCAGGTGCTTAAACAATTAAGAAGCTTTAAGTTGATAGGAGAACTAGAAATACCTCCTATGGTGGATATAGTCAGATATATGATTTGCTTAAAGATAGTTGTTACTCCATGAAGAAAAGCTCTGCTGTAGTTAAAATAAAGTAATATTAGTAAAATTCTATTCTAAGTTTTATAGTATGAGGAACACGGACAAATAATAGAGTTTAAATGACAATGAAATTCTTCGAATATTTTAAGCAAGAAATCTCGATCTTGGCTTGAATTTTTTTGATAACCAATTTTAAAGGTTTAAGGACTATTGTCAAAAGACTTGTATCAACAGAAAAATCAAACTAGGTGATGTAAGTTATTTTCTTAATATAAATATTTAGCTTGGTATGGGTCAAAATGCGGCAACTGAACTAAGTTAAATTATAGCTGTAAACTAGAATATAGCTCATATTGATTTAAAGAAAAATCTTTTAGGAGATGAAGGCGTAAAAATATTAATTAAAGCCATTTCAAAGTCTAAGAATATAGTCCATCTCGATCTCTCTTCAAATTAAATTACTCACAAAGGAGCAAAAAAGATTTTTACTAGTCTTTTACCTAATTGCTCATTAATATCTCTTAAATTAGGAAGTATAGATGGAGTCAATAAAAACAAAGTTGGATAAAAAGGCGTTTAGCATCTCATTCCGCTTTTGCAGCATTCTAAATTTCTTTAATTTCTGGACTTGAGAAGTAACATACTTTCGGATAACGGTATTGTAACCCTATGTGATGCTTTATTTCAAAATAAAACTCTCGTCAGTTTAAATCTAGGCAGTAATGAAATCACATCTTATGGGATGGAAAGATTAAAAGATGCTTTATTAACTACAGTCCTTAATGAATTAGATTTGACTGGAAACCCCCTTGGAAATTAAGGAATAGATTACCTTGGATAGTATATGTCTCATGCTGATTGCAATCTAGTTAGGCTGAATATATCTGAGTGCAGGTTTTAGTCACCAGGATCAATCCTTCTATTTTAAGCAGTTAGAAAATGCTCAAGTCTTAAGCATTTAATACTTGATAAGAATGACTTAAAGTCCAGAAATTCTTCCTACTTAACGACTGGGATATATCACGGTCTTACTTATTTAAGCATGATAAGATGTAATTTAGGAGATGATGAGGGAATTTCAGTTGCAGAGGGACTTTCTAGAAGTAGACAGCTCAAAGCCTTGATTTTACAATACAATTCCCTGAGTGATGAAGCTGCTAAAACTTTAGCTGAAGCTCTTGCTAAGCCAACTGTAAATATAGAGCACTTAGATCTTTCACATAATAAAATAAACGATGCAGGAGGCGAGTTGATTGCTATTTCTCTAGGCTAAAACAGCTCACTATCCAAACTTAACTTAAAAAGCAACAACCTTAAAGAAACAACAGGCTCGCTTTTTGCCAAATCAGTCAAATAAAACTCCTAAATTTAATTCCTTGACCTATCAAAGAATTCAGTTCCAGTAAATTTCATTGAGGACATTGAATAATAGCTCTAAGTGAATTTAATAAGAGCTGCCAAGAATAAAATACCCTAGTATAAAACAGAAGTAGTTCAATTAAAACTTGAACAAGAAAATGGCTATAGAAAGACTCAGGACGACATAGTTAATTGCAATAAGAATAAGAAGTAAATTTTGGAAGATATAGAGAAGAAAAAGCTACTTTTAATAGAGTAGAGAGTAGGCGAGGAAGAAAGATTCTTTGATATTGAGGTGGAAAAATAGAGGGTGGATTAAAAATATAGAGAGTCTTATAGTCAATAAATCAATGAAGAAAACAGAATTAAGGTAAAATGAATTACACATTTCAATTTAATCAATATAGGCATTGATTCTTTAAAAAGAAGGATAAATATAAGAAGTTATCAATTATTTATACCCTAGAACATATAATATTTTGTAAATCAAAATATGAAAGTTCATAATTTTAATTTACAATTATTAATTTATAAAAGTGCAGAAATGGATTAAGAAATTTTAAGATGCCCAGGAAGAGCATGAAGAGAATTGTATATAATTTAAGTTTTTATAAATCTCTTCTAATTATAGTGAAAGATTATAAAATGGCAATATTCAGGAAGAAAAAAGAATACAAGGTTGAAATGACAAAGCTAACTTAAGAATTGGAGAGTTAAGATTTTTTCAATGAAGAGCTGAAAAAGAAATACAATTCGATGAAATAAGAGTACAACAAAATATGCAATAATATGTTAAATTATAGTAGAAAAAGCTTAAATGTAATTGAATTATATTTTGATTAATTTATTACAAGCTATATTCGGGTAATACAGATTTGCTTAGTCCAACAACAGCTGACGAACAAGTTTTTGATTTTGATGATAAATTAGAAAAATTCGAAAAAACAAGCAAGAATGGAGATAATAAAAATAGAAAAAGCTCCAAGAAGGCAAAATCAGGTTTACAAAAGAAAACCAAATAATGATATTAAAATTTAAATAACTTTATCTTAATTTAAATTAGAAATTATTAAATTATGATCATGAGATACAATTTCTATGACATTAATTTAAGTTATAATGAAATTAATTGAATTAATTCAGCAGATGAGTTTAGCATAATTTTTATTTATATTTTAAGATTTAAATCTTTGTTCTTCTAAATGTAAACTTATAAAATTCTCTCATTCAATGTTCTTAATTCTTTTCCCTATAAAATCTTGACTACTTTCTCTTTACTTCTTAACAGTCAGTTAACTCTGATACTACGCCTGAGAGTATACAATTGAGTTTAAATTACTATTTTATTGTGAATTTTCGTTTCATTTTTCTTGATTTTCCAAAACTTTCTCATTAAGTTTATATCTACTTCTATATTCGAGCTCTTCCTTTTCGTCCTTCAATCTTTCTAGTTCTTTGTGAATTCTAATTAAAGTCTCGGAGGGTATAATTTTGATTAAAATCTTAGATCTTATGATTATTCTTCTAAAAATTTGCATAACTAGTTTGAGGGACACAATTAGGCAAATCAGTATGAAAATTGCGAAG
Source organism: Oxytricha trifallax (assembly GCA_000711775.1). NCBI lineage: Eukaryota > Ciliophora > Spirotrichea > Sporadotrichida > Oxytrichidae > Oxytricha > Oxytricha trifallax. The sequence goes on from ARYC01001991.1 coordinate 39,498, forward strand.
ATTACGAATACAACAATATACATGTTCATTAAGTAGTCCAGGTAATAAATTACATAGATTCACTATAATTTAAATAGGTATTAATGGATATTTTAATTTAATGGTTATTCTAGAATTTAATTTTGATTTAGATATTAATAAATTAAATTAATTAAATTTCCCCAAAATTTAAAAGTTAAACAAAAATAAATCATGAAAAATTTATAAAAGTAATCTTTGATAGACTTCTTAACTAATCCTTCTAAATGTTGAGAAGCAGGGAGTATAAACTTTAGTATAATATAAGTAAACTCCTGTGTGTCATATAAATTTTCATGTTAATTAAGGAATTATTCTGTTCGCATTGATTATCCTTCGAAACTTATATATTCTTATACTATATGATAGTATGATTGAATTATTGCATTTGAAAGACCGTCTCTGAACATGCCATTTCTGATTGTAAAAAAATATTTTGTAAAGTGAATTTATACTGTTTCAAGTTACATTAGTAAAATAGGTTACATTTTAAATTTAATACTTGATTGTTAAGCACTCTTAAACTTATTTAAAACAATTATAAAATTTATTAAAATATAATAAAAAAGGTTTAAATCAGAGGAATATTTCCTTGAAATGCAATTTCACACATTTTTTCACTATCTAGTAATCTCATGGTATCCCAAATGTCTCTCATTAACGTAGGCTTAGATTTTTGGAAATCATTGAGAGTTTGCTCATACTTAAAACATGTTTGTTATAAATATACAAATGCAGATTGCTAATTAAATCCAATCTTTAAGTATTATTATTATTAAAATAAAATTAAGACAATTTAATTAAAAATAATAAAAATGATCATTTATGATGTAGATATTTAAAATTAAATAAATATTTATTTGGTATTGTATATGGAGCGTAATATAGAAGATATTAAACTAATTAAAATAAAATCTTAGTAGTTTTGTTTTATGCAAAAGTCTCTAACAAGAAATTTATGCCATTTGGTGGACATGTTGGTCTCCTTCTGAAAGTCAATTAATTTAACCTATTATTAAAAAATATATAATTAAAAATAAAACATTTATTGTTAAAGTTTTAACATAGTTGAATGAGCTCTATGCCACTTCAGAGATTTGATCTGAAATTTAAAGTAATCCCACATAAAATCCAATTGTTATCAAGCAAAATACAGCGATCACTCCGACTTAATAAAATAATCTGATTATTGAATATATATTAATTTTTATTAAATACTAAATATTTAATTAAAAATTCAAACTTTCTTGAGCTTCTGATTTCTAAAAACTTTCCCTATATCCTTATTTTATTAAGTCTAGTGATCCTAATTTTAAACCCATTCTTCGTCATTTAAGTTATTGAAGAAATTTAAATATTTTTCAAGTTATAAAACCAAAAAGAGTTAAAAATTAAAAATTAAAAGACTCCTATTAATAAAAATTGTATTTCCAACTTAATAGTTATTAATATTAAAATTTATTTTTATTTCAAATAAGATACAAATCAATGATTCAAATGTCATTTTTTCAATGTAATTTAAATAAAATATGTCTATAAAGAAAATAAAGAGAAAGACTAATTAATTCTTTGACAAAATAATTTCTATTACTACTATACTTTTTTATAGGTGTTCTTCTTACTAAATATCATTCAGGTTTTTAAGATTGATGCTTTTAAAAACTTTAAATTCCTATAAGCTATTAAAATAATCAAATCAAATCTTAAATTTAAAAAAAAAATATTTATTGATGGAATTCCTTTCCCTATCCTATTAAAACTGTTCAATATACTATGCTGAAAAATTAAATTCTTTATTAGAATGTTTTTACATATTCCTTAATTTCTATAGCTGGCTTTGAGACTTTAATTTAATATTTATTTGATATAACCATTTTATTTAATTTTAAATTAACAAACTTCTTTGGCTCAATGTTCTCTATAAAAGTAAAGAGATCTCCTTTTTATATTTTCTAACCATTCCCTATATCCCCTTTTTCATTTGGAGTACTACAATAAATAATATACACATATCACATATCCAAATAGCTAAAACAATATAATTTTAAATATTATTATTATATTTGATTTTAGTTAATCATTAATATTTCTGTACATATCATTTAATATAGGTCTTTAAGCGAGGTTTTAGTAGGGAGAATTTGATTCTATTTTTTATTTGACAAAAAATACATTCAGGTTAATTGATTATATTTTTTAAATCTATTATAAAATTTAATTCTTATTAGATGCTTTAATCAATAATATCCTCTGCTTTAGAATGAAATCTATTAAACATTTATGAAAATTAAATTAATTTATAGGTGTTTTAAATTATAAATCTACCTTGAATTTAAACACTACTCATAACTAATGATTCTAAATTAAATATGTACTAAATTTTAGTAATTTATTTTTATTTTTAATTTAATTCATCGAGATAAAGTCCAGCTCTGCTATCGTCAAGATTATGATTGGTTTAATCATTTAAATTGTTTCTATCTTGTTTCTAAAAACTTCCGATTTGTTAGTTTTACTATGTTTGTGATTAGTAAGTATCGAAATATTCTGAATTCTAAATTTATAGGATATTGCTTGTACCGTTTTCTTCATTAGATATCATTCTCACTCTACTGATTTTAAATAAAAGCAAATTATGTGAAAATAGTTAGCGGGTAATTACATTATTTTATTAAGATTTCACTTAATGATTTTGTAAATATATGTTTGTAAGCAATTATAGCAAAATAATTGTCTCAATAAATATAAGAATATATTAGAGCTATTGAAAAATTCTCAAAGCAGTAAAAAAATGGTCTATAAAAACAATTATTTATTAATGTCAAGAAATATTTTAAATACTATTAAAGTTAATGGGTACTGGAATTTAATATCTAAATTAAGTTTTTATTTAAACATAAATTGATTAGCTTATTAAATTATTCAAATGTACTTAAATCAAATATTTATCTATATTATATTTTTAACAGTAATTATTAATTAGATTATATAGTATATAATTGTAATTAAAGTATAAATTATAACCCCTCTAAAATATACTGATATAATTAGAATCACTATTCTTAAATTGATTATTTAAGAATGACTTCGTGAGATATAAGGAGATATTTTAGTCGAAATGACTATCATTAAATAAAATAAATAATTTTTAAAAGCATTCTATATTTAAATTAATTCATTCAGGGTATTGTTTTTAAAGCTCAAATTTGATTGTTTGTTTATTTAATTATTGGAATGATTATGCTTGCGTATCTTTTAAATACTTTATTTATTTTTTGATAAAACAAATAAAAACTATTTAAAATTCTTACATTATAATAATAATAATTTTGGTTAATTTAACAAGATATTTAAGTATGAAATTTCACTTTTGCACACAATAAAAATATGATTATAATACTTTTTAAAATTAAAGAGTGAGTTATATAAACTTAAGAATATTTAATTGAATATCTTTCTTTTATTTGATGGCTTCTTCACTGACTCTAAGTCATCTATGAATTAATTGAATTCTTGAATTCTTTTCAAAGTATATATAAAATTAAAAACTGTATTATCAGTTTTCTTAAGTTATTATTTAATATCAAAGTTTGGATCTTAGTATTTTGATCAATAAGCATCCATTTATAAATAACCTTCATAGATTCATTATCTAAAGTAAACGTGATTGGAATCACGCCAAGAGAAGAAACAGCTGTGATTACTATGCAAATGATAGTTATTATAAAAATTAGATATTGGTAGTTATTTGATTGCTTAATTGCTTATTCAATGAATTAATCGTTCATTAGGAGAGTATAAGATCTTATATCTTGCATGCCATTGTTCAGCACATAAATTAAAGCAAAATACTAAATTAGTTTCAAATAATAGAATTCTAGTTTAGTAGGCATCTTTTTAGTTTTAAGTGGGCTTTGCGGGTAGTTTAAAATTTATATAAAAGATAATTTAGGTTTTATCTGGCTAAAACTTTTGAATTCTTGGAGAAGCTAAGAATGAGGCATAGTAATAAATTTTTGAACCTTTGCCATGTATGTCTACAAGGCAATTGAATAAGTTTCATTGTGTAATTTAGTTTTTCCATTATCTTACAATTCATTAATTCTAACATTAGGGAGTAGCATTGTATTTTTTAAGGCTTGTTCTGTGTAGTGTTTTTCTTAAACGCATATATTAGTAACATCTCTAAGAATTATAATAAGAATTACATATTCTATGATATCATTTGTTTTATTTACAAGAAGCGTGAAATATCGCTCCATTTGGGTTTATAGATAGTCATAAGACATCAAAACCTTGCTTTAATCTAAAATTTTAGAATTCGATACAAGCATTCGCAAACTCAATCTAAGGTAGTTTTAGTTCCCACTTACTTAAGTAGAACTCTCAATTATATATGAATCATTGAAAAAGCTAGTAAGTTAAGCCTAGTCGACTCCCATGTTTACGCAAGCAGTAATTAATAGTACTAAGAAAAATATGAAAATCGCCTTCTTGAGGTTTTGAAGCGATTTCGGCATAGAACCTTCATCGAGGTCATGTTTAACTTTTAGGCTTTCTGTTACCTAACTAGAAGTTGTAGCTGAGCCTGTTACTGATCCTTAATCTGAAAGTTACATATTGAGATATTCATCTTTATTGTATTCTCCTTTCAATTGGTTTTAAAGATATTAATCTTTCTTATAATATGGGCTGTTTGGATTCATTTGAGAATCTGAAATAAACTTGTAATAATAATACTAAATTGGATATATTAATAAGAAAAGAATGTTGAGGTTTATATGTTTTTGCATCTTAAGTATCAAACCTCTGAATAATTATGAACTCTTTTACTAATCTATTTTTACCAATCCAATGATTATTTTGTATTAAAATTATGGAAATGTAGCCGTCAGCTTCGAATTAAGTTTTATATTCTGAACTTGAAATGCAACTTTTTATGTCTGCTTTGACTCCACTTAAAAGATCATCAGGACAATAATCATTAAATTGATAGATTATGTCTTACATTAAAAACCTTTTATAGCATTTTTATAACTCTAATAGTGTTGCATAAAATGTTAGTATAATAAAAAACATGAAGATTCTTGCGTCAGAATATGAAAAATTATCTTCATCAATAAATCTCTAATTAAACTTAGAACAAGCGCTAATTATCATTCCGCATTCATTTGTGATTAAAAGATAGTCATCCTTTAGATTATAGGTGTAGCTTGAATTTTCAACAAGAATATCAGGATTAAAAATACCTTATATTATTAAATCATGAGAGTTTGAAATTCGCATTTATAATTCTATTTGCCCTGCTACTATTGACTAGTCTTTTTTGAGTAACCATATTTAAACTATTTAAACGAAATGTATCTGAATAAGAAATAAAAGTTGGTATATTAATACAAAACCAAGCTCTTTTATTTTGATAAGCAGATTCAAATTCACTTTGTCTTCTTTAATTCTAATAGCTGTTTAGAATGTCCAGACCAAGGTATGAATCTTGATTTGAACTTGTATTAAACCTTAAATCATTTGGAATAAGGTTTTAAATAGATTCATCTTACAGCTCTTGAGGTTTATACCCAGTTATATAAATATATTCAAATATTAAATGAGTTAGCTTTGTGAAGGCATTGTTTATGTATAAGATTTGAGTAGGTTGATTAATTCTTACTTTTGAAATGATTACTGCATATTTGTCTAGAAGATTGTTTTAACTTGATTGATATTGAATGAGTTTTTTCTATCTAAGGTTTATGAGTTAATTATTCAAATTAGCAGTTTCTACTTCAAAATTCAGAACTAAATCGAGATACTTTTAATGAACTACTAGAGCATCTTCGAAATCAGGAAGCGTTTTCGTTATCTTCTCAAATTAATATAGATTAAATTCTATCAGAATTAAGAAAAAATAATCTATCAAATGATTGGATATAAAATTCATGCTTTGTTTATCTATACCTATCTACTAGTTGATTGCCTATTATCTAAATTTTTAAATTCTATAAATTTTAATAAAAATAAATCTGAAGTTGTTCGAATTAGTAATTTTGCTATGCTATGATCCTCCAAAATTATTCTACAGTCATGGCTGTTTCTATCACTGATTGTTTATATGTTTAGAAACTGGCTTAGACTTCTAGTAAGCTATCAATGTCAATGTAGTTTGGTATTTTCTGTTTGTGTTTCATATGAATTTGCTATTAAAATATATTATAGAGTTATAATATTTTTTTAAGTTAAATTTGCTGAGCTTTTTGTAGTATGATAGCTTTAAGATAGTAATAACTCAAATTATCACACTTTTAAATTTGCTCTCTGTAAATCATCAAAAGATGCATTGCCTTGTATATTTAATTGGTGTCGCAACAAAGAACGAAAATCTCGAGAAGTTTCAGAGGAAGTGCATTTTCGAAGGTTCTTGAAAACTAAAAGAATAAAGTTTCTATTATGTCTTTGTTTCTTTGCTCAACTTTAGATAAAAGAAGTTAGTAAAAAATCGAATTACATAGAAGTAAATCAAAAGAAATTAACTAAAAATAAAATCATGATAAGTTAATGATGCTCCAAATTAGACTTAAAAGTCAATGCAAAAGATTGTACTGCTATTTGATTATATTCGAGTGATCTTGTCTGATCTTTAGAAAATTATAATCAATAAAATATTCTTATATTACAGTATTTCTCAAATAATGAATTTGTTAATGCGATTTAAATATCTTGGATATTTTGATTTTGTGGTAAAGTGTGATTAACCAAATTGAGTTACGATTAAGTTTCAGATTATGAAAACTGTAGCATTACTGATTAATGCTATAAACCATTTTACTAATGATCTTAGGTTTATTGAATTACTTCTAAATCATTCTCTTCCAAATATTGATTTTTTTTGGTTTCTTAGCATAAAAAATTAAATAAATTTATTTTATAAGCAATTAAAAGATTTGAATTATTAAAAAATAGTAAGAAATTTATTTGCAAGGGCAGCCAAGAGATTCACACGAAAGTCTATGAAACTTAAAAAGATATTACAAAAAGTCATCAGCTTATGGGTCTTTAAACCTTGAAGGCCCTCTTCTTTTCATTAATATCCGAGTTTTTATTATAATATCCATTGCACCTGATATATTATTCACTTTTTCTAGATCTCAAATTAATAAAAGACAAAAGCTTATATTTAATTAATTAGTATTGAATTTATAAAATCTACTCTACTGGTTAATTTATAATTCTTGAAATAGATTGCAGTAACTGTAGAAAATATCGTTGTAATCATTAAGATTAAAACAATTATTAAGTCTGATTCACTTGCTAAAATGTCAATTAGAAATGCAAAAACCATCATATTCCAGGATATACAGCATTAAATTATTGTTAAAAAAATATAATTTAATAGTTCCATAGTTTTAAAACAGGAATTGTGTATATTTATTTTAACATTAAACGCAAGAGAAAAGATCAACTGTGAAATCTTAGTAAACAAAGTGTCTATATTGTATGATTATTTTAGCAGTCTCTAATATCAAATTGGGGAGAATTATAACATAGAAGCTTATCGTATCTTCAAGATTTTAATTCACAAAAATATAATTATTTAAAGGATGCTTTATAAAATATAGTGGTTTTGAACACCCAGAAAGACATTTTTAGAATCGTAAAATTTTTTTCTTCTAAATCAGAATCTTATTTTTATACGAATAAACCTTTGGGGTTTTAGGGTATTTGGGTCTTGATTTAAGTTTTGCGGAAATAAATTTCACAATTCTTAAGATATTTAACGATTTGGAAAAAGTTTGAAAAGATTTTATCATTTTAAATAAGAAATTTCAATTGATTTGTATATATCTTATTTTTTAAGATTTGATTGTATAACCAACAAAATTACAGCACTTAATATTGCTAATCGATGGATTGCATTAAATTAAGTTTATTATTAAACCCAAGGACATTTTTCTAATTATGGAGGCAATCTATTTTATTCTTAAAGTTTGAATTGCAACAGTATTATAAATATTGTCATTATAATTCCAAATATATTCGTTAAAAGAGTGAGAGTATAAACAATATAATATTTAAATTTATTATCGTTTTAATATGTTTAATTCGAAATGATTGAATAATAAAACCTTAAATATTAAATGAAAAATAGCTAAAAACTTATTAAAATATTTAAATTAATGGTGGTAAATGGTCATAAGAAATAAGTAATTTTTTATTAAAATATTATTATATAAAAGGGAGTATCGGTTTTAATAAGGCATGTATGATCATTAGCAAAGTAGCACATAATTTATAAAACTTAAACACCCAATATTATGCTGGAGAGAAATCTGCCTATAATCATTTAATATTTTTATTCCCATTAATTTATTTGTTTACTTAAAACAAGTGTGACAAAACATCAATAATCATAATATAATGATATTTAAATTCGAATCATTAACAGGATAGCATATACATTTATTATTAAACTTTGAGATTGTTAAATGTTAAAAACTATCCCATCGCCCAGGCTTTTTATTTAATCAAGAGAGGCCTTAACAGTTGATGTGCTAGCTAAATCGCGTTGGGCTTTTTATGCAGATTTTAGTTACTAAATATTTTAGAGTTAAAAATCAGTTATGAATATCTAAATAACTATCAAGATCAAGTACGAAAGTATATATTTATATTAAATTTTTTTAAAAAAATTAATATATAAATTGATTAGACTAAGGGTTAATAGATCTTGTAAACCATTAATTTAATAAAATTGTATACTTTATTTTATTGAATTTAAAAAGAGTTTTATACCTTATAAAAGGTATTTTTATTTGAATTTTACAATTATAAGATTCAAGATTAGGGGATAATTTATAATTGTTAAAAATAAAATTAAAATTTAACAACTGAATTTTCACTTACAAATTGTACCAATTTTTTTCTTCTATTAATTAAAATTTAAGTATAATTTTATATCTTTTATTTTTATTTTATTATATTATATTTAAAGTAGAATGCTGTTTATTATGTCACTAATAACCATTTAATTCTCTAATTAAGAAATGTAAGAATTGAAAACATTGGCTTGAGTATATATAATCATTTGATTAATTTAAAGCTATTTTAATTTTCAATTGACTCTAATTAATTTATAACCCTGGCGAGCTTGCCATACTATCGTTATTCTATTTCAATGAATTTGATAAGTTCCCTTAACTAGCTGTTTATGATATAGAACTTGTAAAATTGCTTGGATTACTCTAATCCTGATTGCCTTGTTAGATGTTATTATTTTCCTATAATCTTCTATTATTATTTTCATAAAATTAATCTATATCATATTAGAGGAGTTTCTATAGGGGAAGCATTATTAAGATTAATGTGTCGATTGAAAGTAAGAACAAGTATTGATAAATATATTCGATAATAAATTTTATCTATTGTTAATATTTTTGGGGTCATTTATAATAGTATAGTTTAGGTAGATGGGAATTTACGATAACATCGAACTTAAACTTAGTAATTTTTCTGCTTAAATTTTTCATAATTACGTTATAACTTTATAATTATAATAATTAAATAGAGAATTGTAAAATCAAGAATATTGTTAGAATTAATATAGTACTTTTAATTAAGGAGGGATTATATACTTTCAAATATGATAAAACATAATTGTATATTTAGATTATTCCTTAAATTACTAATATAATTTGTAATATTATTGTCAATTATTAAATAAAATGAATATGGTTAATTCCAAGACCATCAGTTGTACTCAATCGAATTTTGTATTAGATAATTTTCTCTTTCTTGTACTCTTTGTCTCATAGGGCTGTTTTGGAAAATAATAAAGATTTAAATTAATAATTTTATGATAAAAAATAGATTAGTTATGAATTTATAGTTGTCCTTTATTCGAAATAAATGTATGATTTATTTCTTAATTAATTGCAAATTTTACTATAAATTAAGGTAAATAAATATAATATAATTATCTACTCAGTTTATATAACTTTATAATAATAATGAAATCTTTATTATTAGAATATCAATTTTTATATAATATTTTCAAAAAAGAATTCCTCAGCAATATTATCCTGAATCAAATTTTTTAATTTTAATTAAATGAATTTAAATTTGAAATATAAAATTAAAAGCTTAATTATTAATTTATTTTTGTATTTATTCCTGTCTCTGAGAATACACTTGTGAATGTCTCTTAAATTCTTTCTCATCCTTTATTTCTCTAGAAATAGTTTTCAGAGCATCTGATGGTATGATTTTTATCAAAATTTTTGATCTTATGACAACTGTTCTTAAATGTTGTATTACAAAGCGCAAACATATTACTAAACTTGAAAGAAGGAAAACTAGGAATATTATGAATATTGCGATGTACACTTCTATCAAGTATCCAAGATAATCTCAAAATTAATTTTTATTATTATAATCTATATTACATTAACATTGCTATATTTAAAAAAAAAAAAACACCATAACATTTGAATAATCTGTAAGGGATTTACTGACAAGATCTTCTAAATACTTTTATAAAATAATATAAATCAGATATTATTTCTATCTAAATTTTATAAATGTAATTATTATACTTTGAAGAAGGTAGCACAAACTTGAGGACCATGTAAATGTAATTCTAAGTTTATACAGAAAACTCATGTGGATTCAAAAATTAGGCATCTCTTTTATAGGGTTTATCGTCAAAGCTCATAAATGCTACATACTCTTGAATTATATAATAGTAAAGAGAAAGCATTGTGTTTGTTAAACCTTTATTTAAGACGCCGTTATTTAATTTAATATATATTTTAGCAACAATTACACTAAAATAATAATTCTAAATATAAGGGGAAAACTTTAAGCAAGAGAATTGAGACTTTTAGTTATTTTATTTAAAAAATTATAAACTTTTAATGTATAAAATTGATTATAATTTAATTATTAAAATCGATTGGTGGTTCTCTTTTAAGTGCTTATAAAAATAAGAAAATTGTAATTCAAATAAATAAATTTATAAGGTAACTTGGAACTACATACTTTTTAAGTAGATTTATTTTTTATCAAAATTAACCTAAAATACATATTTTCATATTCTTTTTTTAAATAAATAAATTGATACAATTAGTAACATTTTAATCATATAAAAAGATAGGAATATATTATAATTCATATTTTTGCTTTTATTTTTGAATAAATTAAACAGTTTATAAGAATTGGATTCGGCTAAATTCTATAATAATTTCATTTTTTAAATATATTATTTTATCTATTCCTTTACAAATATTTTTAATTTTATTTTTATTAAAATCATTGTTTTGATTATTTGAATAAGGTGATAAGTATTATTAATTTGAATTTTATGTTTGAGTTTAAATACTACACAATTATTATATATTGTATTCAATTATAAATTATTAATATTTATATTTAAATTTATTCGAAAATCTCAATATTATATAATTGTTATTAAAAGTCGAGCATTCATTGGACAATTACTTATCTTCCTTAAACACAATTTAGCACATTTTATCAGAGTTCACATCATTAATTTAATGCCAAATATTTTTAAGTTAAACAGGCATATCTTGCTGATAATTTTTCAAGACACTTTCATAGTTCATGCAAGACTTTTGCAGAAAATCAAATGACGTTTACTTATCAAAAATATATAGATTTAAAAGTTCCCCAGCAGCGGTGGGACTGGCAAGCGTTTTTCTCTAGCTCCTGTTTATCAAGTTGAATTCTACGAGCTCTGTTGTTCAGATTATACTGTCAACATCTTGATTTTAGGAGGAGACTAGGTGATAGCGGAAGAGGTTTTTTCTGAATTTTCTACTTTATGGCTGCCACATCACAGAATTCCCACGTCAACTCACTCTGGTGCGACTACGTCACGACTAAGATTGATGGTTCAATTTTAGAATTAACTAGCGATATGTTAAATATATTTGATTTTAATTATTAAACACATACACATAAATTTAAAAACTATTATTTATTAAAAAAATTATAATTTTTATAATGCCTATTTGTTCCTACCGAGATACCCTACCCCACCCCCTACCCCACCCCCTTAAATACCCCATTTCATATCAAATTTTTTATCTACAAGGTCTAAATCGATCTCCTTCAAGACATCTCGACACGCAAGACCCTATTTTACATAAAAGCATATAATTAATAATATTGTGTTTAATGATTAAAATAAATAAATTTAACATATCACTATTTAATACTAAAATCAAACCATCAATCTTAATCGTGACGTCGACGTATCTGAGTAAGTTGACGTGGCAAATTCATTGACGTGGCAGTGATGAAGTAGAAAACTCCGAAAAAACCATTCTCGCTATTACCTAGTCTTCACCCAAAATCATGGTGTCAGCCCAGTAATTAATATATTAAAAAAAATTTAAATCTATAATTACACTTTATTGGAGTAGATTAATCATATTATTTATTGCAAACTTATTCTAAAAAAAGAGTTTCCCATAAGAAATTCGAATTCTTCCTTAATAAATTTAAATTATTACTTTTCCAATCTGAACAAAGTATTAATGTTGTAGTTTTACTATCATATTTTGACATTAAATATATCATTTTGAGAATTTTAGTAATTAGATTAAAGAGAGATTTTGTTACTTCGATTTTCTTTTAGATTTGAGAATAATAGTTTTTAGTGTGAAAGAATTTAACTAAAAGAAAACCTATTGATTAAATAGTATTTCTGTCACACAAATAGAGAAGTAGACGCAACTGAGGATAAAATTAAGAGATAAACTTAAACTTAAAAGAATCAACAATGAAAATCATGTTATGGAGGAAAACCAAATCTAATAATTTAAAGGATTTTTAAGTTTTTGATTAATTTAAATAATTAAAACTATTTGCTTGTTAGGTATTTATCACTTTGAGATTTTTTTAAGTTTTAAATCAATATTGTAGGAAACATTTAATTTGGGAAAAATTAAATGAATTAAAATTAATAAATATTAAATTCGCGGCAGTTATCTTTCTGGAAACCCTCACATTATGTACTTGTTCGATAGAGAATTAAAAATCAGCTGGACTTTACTATTGGCGGTACCCCTCTATCACATCCCTGAAGCAAGATAAATCAACTTTAATTTTTGGTGATTTGTTTAGTTTATTTTAATGCCGAAATTAAAGTTGATTTATCTTGCTTCAGGGATGTGATAGAGGGGTACCGCTAATAGTAAAGTCCAGTTGATTTTTAATTCTCTATCGAACAAGTACCATAATGTGAGGGTTTCCAGAAAGTTAACTGCCACGAATTTAATATTTCATAAATTTTAATACATTTAATTTTTCCCAAATCAAATGTATTCCTACAATATCAACACTGATTTATATTTCAACATTATTTATATTTCTATTACCACCTATTTATCTATAATAATACTAATGGAGTTTTATAAAATAGGGTATAATATCAAATTGCTTTATTTCCAAAATTGAAAAACTTCTTCTTTAATTTTTTTTTTACTTATAGTAAGATATTTATATACTATTGTAGGAAAAAAATTTTATAAAATTTTTTATCCCTTAAATCAACTCCATCCGACATAACTCGAAGAAATAGTATGATTAATTTTTATGTTTTTTATTTTCTTATTTAAAATATCTATTTGTCCATTATTCTTTATAAATAAAGAAAATAAAAAACATAAAAATTAATCATACTATTTCTTCGAGTTATGTCGGATGGAGTTGATTTAAGGGATAAAAAATTTTATAAAATTTTTTCCTACCATAGTATAGAAATATCTTACTATAAGTAAAAAAAAAATTAAAAAAAAGATGTTTTTCAATTATGGAAATAAAGCAATTTGATATTATACCCTATTTTATAATATAAAATAGGGTCTTTGATGTCGAGATATCATGAAGGAGATCGATTTAGACCCTGTAGATAGAAAATTTGATATGAAATGGGGTATTTTTTAGGGGGTGGGGTAGGGTATCTCGGTAGGAACACCTATTGATTTAAATAAATCAAACCCAATTCTGATTGTCTTATTTTAAATTTGATTTATATATTTTGTTATTAAATAGAGGCACTATTTTTGATAAAATAAAATAAAAAATATTCTATAATTTTAAGCGTAAGTTTCAAGCATGAAATTTAAGCCATTAGCCAAGCAAGTGGGTCTTCGAGAGAAATTCTTAATGAACAAAAATGAATCTTTACTTGCATCTGAGATTTATCTTGAAATAAAGAAAAATGTAAGGTAAAAACCCAAGATTACAATTGAAAATATCATTATCAATGAAATCTTTTTCAATTTTTGCATTCTAAAGATTCATTTTCTTAAAAAAATAATATATTTATTAATTTATTCAAAGAACATTTAAAACCCTATTTATTATATTAAAGAATTAATTAAGAGTTGAATTTCTATGGATTTTTACCACAATTAAACTTTTTCATTATTTTTGATTCAATGTTAAAATTTACTTGATAAAAGGTATATTAGAAGTTTTCTTATTTAAATGACAATATATAACATATAGCATTTTATTAATCTTAATATGTTACTTCACAAATCTATACTAAATATAAGGAGGTGGGGGGAAAGTTCCTTTGCAAGAGGGAAGTTTCCAGTCATGTAATAATTATATACATAATTTCATAAATTTTTATTGAAATTATTTCTAAATTTTTTCTTTTAAATTAATAATTTTTTCAGGAATGTAACATAAGTATTCTTTTGCCATCTTAAAAATGATTAAGAAAGATTTGAATTGTCAATTATTTTTTCTGAATAATTATAGATTAATTTAAATAGCAAAATAATTAAAAAAGTCAGTTTTCCATAATACAATATAAATAAATGGGAAAAAATAATGTTTTAAAAGAAAAAATAAAAAAATTTTATAAATTATAGGCTCATGTATCTCAAAATATTATGTTATGCAAAACACCAAAAGTTGTTACTTTGAGTTAGAAAGGATAAAAAGTTCAATAAAAATTTAGGAAAAAAAAAAAATTTACTTTCCTTAAAACTTCCCTAAGAGATTTTTTATTCAAAAGACTGGGCAGGAACCTTCCCCTCCCCGAAAATATAATTTATTGATTTGATAATAAAAACTAAAATTCATTTTTTATTGATTATACTTATCTAACTCACCAATGAAATATTTTTGTTGTTTTTGCATTTATTAAATATGGGAGTTTCGTGGCTTTAATTAACTATAAATAATAAATATTAAGATGCTGATTAATTCTCTCTACCTCATAAAATCATATAATTCCTTTTATTCTATATCACTCTACGACTCATTTAATTTTTAATCCCCATCTTTGATACTTTAAGTGTAACTTTCGTTAATAGCATAGTTGTTTGTAAAAACATTCTTCTAGTTTGTGTCTTAAGAATAGTAATAAGGGAAGCTACCTTAATCTTTCAAAACCTTATTATCACCTTAATTATCTAATGGTATAATAGATGGTTAAGATTTTATTGAAATTAAATTAGGTTATTATAATTTCAATCAGTAGGCTTAGAAATATATTTTTATATTTCAAATAATTTAAAAAGGTTAGCTATCACTTAAACTACAAGAATTAATTCTAAACTGTGATATAAACTCAAAAAACAATTTACCTTAATAAATTAATAAAATTCTTAATTAATTTAGATTCTTATTAGAAGTTGTTTTGAATAATTTATCTTCCATTTTAAAACGGACTTCTTAAAATTTAATCATTTGAATTATCGTTAAATTTTCCTATTTTTTAAAATACAATTATAATTTAGATTAATGAAATATATTTTTATTACCAATATTGATAAGTGTTCTGACAGAGACCCCCCCTCCTACCCCCTCAGACGAGACCCCATCCCCCCCTCCAACGAGACCCCCTCAAACCGAGAAACCCCTTTTATTATAGTTTTTTTATGAATTTAAATTTTACTCAGAATAAATTTCTTGCCCTTCAGGCAGATATTACTATTAAAAATATATTTTGATAAGTCCACTACGTCAGTCGACTTTTGTTGAGAACATACTCCCATAGGGAAATATTTATAATAAGGTTTAATTTTGACTATCATGATTAATAATATAATTTAATTGATAGAAATAAATTTGAATTCAAAATTTCTTATAACTTAAATCACTTACACTCTACTATATAGTAAAATTAATATAAAAAATTTTCCTTTATTTTTAACTTCATTTAAATATAAAAAATTTTATTATTTTTACTTATTTAGATATTACTATTAAAATCATATTTCTTAAGCTTAGTTTATTGAAAAATTAAAGACAATTTTTTATGTTTAGGATTACCATTTAAATATATATATATATATATGAGTAAAATATGATTTTAATAGTAATTATCTAAATAAGTAATAATAATAAAATTTTTTATATTTAAATGAAGTTAAAAATAAAGGAAAAATTTTTATATTAATTTTACTATATAGTAGAGTGTAAGTGATTTAAGTTATAAAAAATCTTGAATTCAAATATATGTCTATCAATTAAATCATATTATTAATAATGATAGTCAAAATTAAACCTTATTATAAATATTTCCCTAGGGGAGTATGTTCTAAACAAAAGTCGACGGACGAAGAGGAACTTATCAAAATATATTTTTAATAGTAATATCAGCCCGAAGGGCAAGAAATTTATTCTGAGTAAAAAAAAATTCATAAAAAAACTATAATAAAAGGGGATTCTCAGTTTGAGGGGGGGACGCGGTCGAGGTGGAAGAAGGGGTCTCGGCTGGAGGGGAGGGGGTAGGAGGGGGGGTCTCGGTCAGAACAGATAAGTTATAGAGAACTATGATCAAGTTTTGACTCTTCAATAATCTGATGAGAATGTAAATTGTTTTTATATTTCATTAATTTATCTGCTGCTATTTTTGCAATAGCTTCTATGTCTTGAGTCTAAGTTACTTATTTCAGAGATCTTAAAACATAGGATTTTATGTTTAAATACGGACTGCCTTAGCTGTTTTATATAATCTCCTCGTTTAGCAGTTCAAGGTCTTTATCAGAGTACATTATAAAAAGGTATCACTATAAAATATAATATTAATTAATCGTCAACTAAGACTATAAAAAAGCATAAAAATTGGAATGAACATCTTTCTAGTATTAGATTATTTTCCATCTTTTTAGGCTAGCTCTTCATTCCAAGACTTAATAAAATCATTAACATTTTACAAGGTAAGCTTCTTATAAAAATTATAGAGGATTAAATGAATTTGTAATTAAATTAAAACATAATATACACTTCTTAGTTTTACTATCTATGTGTCTCCATTGATCTACGATATGCTTTCAAATATTATTTAGAGGTAAAATGTATTTTATAATTAATGATGCTGAGCTTCGTTATCTAATGAAAATGTGACTGGTATTACACCCACGGCAGAAATAAAAGTAATTGAAATGCAAGTCATTTAATAAAATCACTTATTTAACTCAGTTAAATTCCTAGAAAGTATTATATAAGTTGATAAATTTATTTAAAAAATATTCAAACTTACAGTATAATTTGATAAATTATCTAATTTTATATTGTGATGATAAGCACAAGGTACTAATACTCTAAAATATAATTATTATTTTAATAATATATCTTCACTTTTGCCCTAGGATTGTGAAATGTAAGAATCAGACATAAGCAAGGCATAAGATCTCAAATCATATATCCCATTGATTATCAAATATTGATAGATAAGTTACTCTAAATAGATATTTATATATAAAATTTTCAATTTTAGATTTATTAAATATTAAATAATTTAAGCAATAGTAAGCATCTTTATGGTTTATAGTAGGTTTATCTAGTAGTTCTCTAAGTCTAAATATTAAAATGCAATAACTAAATTGCAAATTTATGAATTTATTATTATATATATATATACTTAATTTCATTACATGCCCACAGGCTACTAAAACAAATACTTTGCTAAATATTTTCTTTCTCAACTAAACATTTGAAGATACTTTTTTTAAAAAAACTTTGTGATTTTTCCTTTCAGATTGAATATAAAACTCGTCTATATTTGATTAAAAAATGCCATAATCACTAAATAATTAGTGAATTTCAATTTTGTAAAAATAAATTATGATTGATTGATATTAAAAATTCCTCTACAAACTAAGTCTAATTCATTGTTATAAATTTCTGAGCTTTAGCCATATATTACTGTAATGCAATCGGAAATGTTAAGTTTTTCGTGATTATTTATCTGTAATCTTGCAACTCAGCTAAGCCGATAATTTCCTGTTGCATTATGTCTTTAAGTATTTGAGTTGCATAATTTTCTTCATTGAATGATTATATGATGTCTTACTGCAATCTGTCAAAGTATATATCCATTTAACCCTGAAGGTAGTCCAAATCTAGTAGATTTTCTTTATCACTTATCTTTGAGGTTGAAAATAATTAAAAATTCGGGTGGGTAGTTTTACACACTTGTTAGAATTAAACCATTGACAATCAATAATGAAAAAATTATTGTTTTGAGGTTGAAACCATCATCCTAAAGCACAATCTCAAGTAATTCATATTTCCGCTTAGTGTTATGGAATGTGCTACAATACCTGAATCTTTCTTAAACTAAGTATTTTATATTTGGTTCACAGCAAGCACTGCAAAGGATGTTCCAATCAAAATCAAGAAGAAAATTATAATTGCTTTTTTAAGATTCTGGAGTGATTTTGGGATTGATTTCTCATCTATTTCTTGTTTTTATCTAAGAGTCTCGCTCATGCTTGATCTTGAGCCAGAAGCTGAACCTGACATCGAGGCAGTCATACTCTCCATAAACATTTAAAAATCAGCAGGATTAATGTCATCATCTACCAAGAGGTTAAAACTTTAAATTAAATTTATTAATAGTGAGGTTTGCATGAGATCCAGGTTGATCGTTTATTTAATATTGACTTTATGTATGATGTTACTTCTTTATATTTTTAATGTCAAACTAGGGCACTATGATGAACTCAATATATAATTGAGTTAAATATGAATAGTGAGAGAGCTGATTGTTAAATTCTTTGTTAAACAAAATAATTATTTATATAATATTTTTAACTCTTTGATTAATAATTGATCTGGTAGATTGTACTCATTCATAAAGAGCATTATAGGAAGTAAATCAAAATCTTCAGCAGTCTACTTCAATTAAGATCTGCTAATATTTGATATCATATTTGTCTATTTGCCTTCAAGTAAGTCAATTAACCAAAATTTATAAATTAATGGTGATCTAAAATAAAAAAATTACTATTTAATGACAATGTAAATTTAATACATTTAGAGACATGTTTCTTTTAATTAACTTAAATGTAGAACAGAACTTAAAATATTGTGGTTTTAATTTAATTTTATTTTAAATAATTAATTAAAAACCCAAAACCTGAAACTTATAGTTATGTCAACAAATTAAATGTGGAAAAATTTAGTAATTTTATGGGATTTTCTAATAAAGAGTTCATTATTTGATGTTTATATAGCTTTAGGAGTAAGCGATATACAATAGTCAAACAGATTTAAACTAACATTCTGTTTAAAAATTTTGCCAATCATATTTCTCAATAGCAATCCTCTCGGGTTTCTTGTGAGCTCTTTTATAAATTAAAAAGTAGCTAATTTTATCGCAATTTATTTATAACTTTCTAATAAAATAATATCAATGTCAGGCTCATGTTTCCACAACCATATAAATATTAAATTTGATAATATTCATTTGAAGATTAATATTGAGAAATTTTTAGCTAAATTTATTAACTAAAATGTAATATTTTACAATACTGGAATATTTATAATACAAAATTATTATTATTAACAAGCTGAAAAAGATTAAGAATGTGGATAACATTTAAATGTATCTTGAAAAAAGGATTTATTAGTATTTATCTTATTAGATATTTTTGAACTAAATTTATGAAAACTAAGCAACATTACTGATTACATCATCGATGAATATTCTAGAATCTTCAAATGAAAAAAACTCATCGTCTTATAGAAATTTTCTAATGAAATTCTCGGAAGCATTTATTAAAATTCCTGATTCATCAGCTAAAATTATAAAGGTATCTTAGAGATTATATGTTATTGAAGATGTATGAACTTCTATTCTCTGATCGAATGTGCATTGCATTTATTGAAACAATAAATCATTGATAAAGTTCACTTTATTATAATTTTATGATTACTAAATCATAATTTGTGGATACTTTAAGCTAAATTTATAGACTACCTGGCAATATAGATCCATCAGACTTCACAAGCCAGGCTCTCCTATTTATTTTCTGCATTAATTTATTACAACTAGACTTCATTAAATAGTCGGAAATGATGTCATCATGACATTTAGCGATCTTATTTGGAATGAGCATATTTAAATGCTGTCCTTAAATTTCCTCTTTTTAATACCCAGTTATCTTGCAAAATGTTTCATTCTAAAAAACCAAAACTTCCTCATTTTTTATAGAAAAAAACATTCAAAGTTTATAAATTCTTCTAAAGAATTTAGTTCTTAAAGTGTGAGAAGATAATTATAATTCTTCAATTAATCAATTTAAAAAAATTGATTTAAAAAAATTTTGTATAAAATTAAATTTTTCAGGAGCTTTCACTTAAGTGATTTGAAATTATTCTAAAATTTATCTTAAGCAACTTTGACTTATCAAATCACAATATTTAGGGAAAGTGATAATAATTAGTTAAAAATGAATAAAGTTATTAATCCAAAGGAGTTTGCTTTTTACTATAAAAATAGTGTGAATATAATTTGAGAGTCATTTGAGTTAATATTGTATACCTAAGAAAAAGTAAAAGAAGCTTTGAGTTTTTTTTAAATATAACAATCACAAAACAATCAAGAAATTGAGGGTTTATAATTGCCATATAATATTTTTGGAGAAGCTAGAATTGAATTTTGTACTAAAAGAAGTGCTTATTTCTCTAAATTGTTCACATAATGCGATTGTTTTGAGATCTGCAATTTCTGTCTAATATTAGTTAGCATACTTTAGAATAAATTAGTTTCAAGTTCAAAGTTCATAACTTAATCAAGAAATTTCAAATGAATAACTACAGCTTGCTCAAAATCAGGTTTATGTTTAATCATAAATTCGAAAGACCTCTTAGTTTCAAGATATTCTTCAACTATTTTCACGCCGATAGAGATAACTTAGTTTATTTAGTAATCTTATTTTGAAATTGTTGACCAAAATCTTTCTACTTATAATGTAGTCTCGTACACTGATTTTCTATATGTCAAAAACATTTTGTCTATTGCTAAGATCTAATCTATGTTATAATGATAAATTAATATTTTTAATTCTATAGATTTTTATTTTAACCTGATCTCTCCCCTTATCTTCTTACTTCATTAAAAATTTGATTAAAATAAATTTAACTTCTCTGCCTTTTCATGAATGAGGCTTTTCAAGAACTTTATTACAATCTAATCAGACCCATCTTTGATTGAACTTTGTCTCTTTATCAATTGATACATAGACTGATATATGTGATTATAGTAAATTATCTTGATGTATATTTCAAAGAAATTTATTAGTTTTGACTAGTCTGTGATTTTACTGAGAAACTCAAAATATATGATTAGTAGGGAGTAATTTCTGTGATCAGAAGGGCTCATTTATTTTCCATTTGACAAAATCTTATTTTTCTATAAGTTAAATTTCGATGATTCTCCAATATTCTAAATTCTCGTTTCTTTTTCGTTAAGCTTCTTCTAAACAATTAAAAACTTTTGTAATTTTAAAGAAAATTACTTATTCCTAAAATCATTAATACTTAAATTAAAAAATATTTTGGATAAATTGTAAATTCTACACATCTTTTTAGCAGAGACATTCTTAAATATCGCAAGAAAAGATGTGAGTTTTGTATAGATTCTATAATTCCCATATTGATTGCTTATCTTTCTCTCTTCTTTAAATCATTTAAAACAATTTCAAAATCAGCTAAACCTATTAAATATTTAAGTTTATGAAATGAAAATCAAGAGAATCTATTGAACCCAAAACTCTCTTTTATAGAGATTATAAAGTATGATATAAATTATTTTTACTACGCTTATGTGTCATTCTTGATGTCCCGAATGTCTTCAAGTTTATATTTGTTTTAATGTTTGTATATGTAGCAACTAGATCCCATCAAGAATATAGAAGAAGTTAGTAAAATTGTAAAAGTAAAGTCTGATATTTTAACCAAAATGTCAATTCCACATGCGAAAAAAGTGAAATTCCATACTATCACGCATTTGAAAATTCTTAAAATATGTAATAAATAATATTTAAGAGAGAATTGCACAAAAAGTCTAAATTAATTTCAGATAAAAAGAATAATTAAATACTATATACTGAATTAACTTGAAAAGGGCAACAGTGTCTATCATAGAAGAAAAGTATACAATTTGCCTTGTTACTATTATAAGTGCAATAGAACTGAGAGCTAGAAGTGGAAGGCATATTATATAAAAACTCATAATTTATAATAGGAAATTTTCAAAGACTAGCAGGATCACAGAGGTTATATGCAATATCAAATTCCATATATCTTTTAAATATAATTTTAATATTTTTAGTTTAATTTTACTAGGATTTTAATGGTATATTAAAATAAGTATGCATAAATCTGACTATTAAGTAATATTTGGTTTTGGTCCTAGCCCACGGCGTAGAGATTTCGGGCAATTATTGTTTTTGATATTGGTATTGTAAGTAGGATATGATAACTATGAAAAATATACCCAGTAAGTTAGTGAATAGCCTTGCCACATTAAAATCTATTTTATAACATTAATCTCATATTATTAATCATATTTAAAATTGGGAGGGTAAAAGGTAAGATTTTTCTAATGGATATCTAAATATATATATATATATATGTAGATCTTAATTACTTTATTTTAAATTTCAAATACATCCATATTTGTAGTGCACATGGAAGTTTAGAAATAGCACCTTAGAGCTAATATTTATATCCCAACTATGGCGTGAGAAAGGAAGCGACCAAGAATTAATAAAATTATGAAGAGTATGTTCAGATACTTATTTCTCAACTATTTTAGCGATTTATTTTGCTCACTATTTTTTTAGGTTTGTATGAATCTAAATGCCGAATTTTTGCTATTAATTTAATTTAATTGACAGATAAAAGAATTTAATTTTTTTCTTAATTTCCACTAAATCTAAAAACCTTTAAAAAGTTTAATTTGAATTTAATTTTCAAATGATTATTAATGCCAAAAAGAGGGTAAGTAAGTACAAGCCCAAAAATCCATTTATGATATCTGTCACAATATTAAAGTTTTCTAGTTATGCAAAGAATTTCAAATATACATTGAAATTTGTTTTTAAACTTTAAAATCATTATTTTTAATATTTCATTTCATAGTTATTAATAAATAAGTAACTCAATATATTTTATACTTTCCTCATTATTAAACGGGGAAAAATGGAATATTTTATCAATAGGCAGCATCAAGGAAATTATTAAGTCAATGAGGAATAAAGAGGCAAAATATCTTTCTGAGAGTCTACTGTTGACTTATACCACAAAGTTGAATTATTTTAGGTGTGTTGACAAGTTCTTAAACATCTGCTAATACTGTAGTTTATTTTTCAAAGATGGAATATGTTAGATTTCTTTTTAAAAAATTATTATGTTAAGTTTTTTACTATACATAAATAAATTTAAGGGGGGGTTTGAAAAATTTATATAAAAAATTGAGGAATATTTTATCCTATTTACTATATTCAAACATAAATTTCTAAATCTAAGAATTGCATTTATTATAATCCTTAAAATTTAATATTATTCTAGAAATACATTTGAATTTGGAAAATTAATAATAAATCAAAATCTTGGCAGTTAAAGTTGACCAATTTAAACGATATAGGGATCATTCGATAGAGAATTCAAAATTAGCTGGACTTTATTATTGGCGGTACTATTTTATCGCATTCCTGGAGAAAGATAACTCGACTTCAATTGATGGGCATAATTTAATGAATTTAGAGGGATTTAATTAAAGTCGAGTTATCTCTCTCCAGGGATGCGATAAAATAGTACCGCCAATAGTAAAGTCCAGCTTATTTTGAATTCTCTATCGAATGAGCCCAAGATCGTTCAAATTGGCCAACTTTAACTGCCAAGATTTTGATTTATTATTAATTAAATTATAATTCATTTTCCAAATTCAAATGTATTTCTACAATATCTATAATACATAAGAAGTTTTTAAAAATTTCCAAATGCTTAATTCTATTTATTAAAAATCCTGCAATTCCATTATTATTTTAAATGTACCATTGTCTCATTTTGGATATTGATTATAAATATTACATTATTTTTTATTTAGTATCAATCATAAATTAAAAAAATGAATGTTATAAAATTAAATGAGAAAAAATTGACTATTAATCATAAATTATTGATTATGTTTTCTGCTTGTTCTATTTTTTTAAACACATTATTTTTCATGTATTGAAATTCCATTGCGTTCTCTTCTCTTAACTTATTCCACTCCATTGAGTATAATTGCTCAATCAACTTATCGAATTTTTCTTCTTTAGTTTGTGAGACTCTCCTCTCATAGGAACATAAAGTAAGTTACATTTTAAAACAAGAATTAACAATAAAAGAATTTAAAGTAATAGGAATCTTCAAGTTTCTCATTTAATTAAAGTTTTGCTTGCCAATCTTTCAAATGAAGTTTTAATGGTAGTAATTTTTGAACTTAGCTTTTCATTTTATTTTCTTTGGTAGCAACTTTCTCCATCTAATCTTGAACTTTATTTAATTTATATTCACAAGTTTCAATGTAAAAATCGTGTTTTCCACATTATTATAAAATCATACTTTAGCTAAATACTTGACTTCAAGACCTTTCTCCTCGAGCATCTTAATTTTTTATTCATCAATTTTTTCATGTTTGCTGATTGATTTCTATCGCTTTTCAATCATTTAAGTAAGCTTTTTCCTTCTCTCTTCTTCTTTCTAATTCTCAGCTTGTCTGAGTTTCTTCAAATATTTCTCAAGTACTGACTACCTTTTGAGTTCCTCAGTTCGTTGGATTTATTGCAAAAACTGTTGCTATTTGTTTTTCTAATCAGCAGCTGGGCTATGAATTTAGTTAGAGGCGGCAAATTAGTTAAAGTGAGGGTTAGCAGCGTTGTGAGATTTAAGGTTTTAAACTGAATGGCTTTTACCAAGTAAAGGTGGAATTGGGAGTGCTGAGGTACTCTATTTCCAAAGACTCTAAATTATAAATATGTTAGTAATTCAAAATAATCTTCTTTCGTTAATCTTGCTAGGTAACTGAATCTCTTCTTTCATTGCTCTGATTTGTAAGCTTTTAAGTAGCAGTATGTCTAAATATTTAACTTTAACCAAATTTCTTCTCTTAGATATTACTGTATTAATCATGCATCCAATCTGGCATATGATCAACTCCATATTTCTTTTCAAACTTAACTAGCTGTTCCCAGACCTTTTCTTGCTTATGTTATTTATAGAAAGTGTCTTTGATAATTTTACCTTTCATTTTGGTATTTTTATTCTCACTAAATTCATCCTCATCAGTCTCGAATAATCGAATATTTTCTCTAATTTTATCACTCTTAATGAAGTAATTTGGGTCTTCATTAATCATTTAGAGCTCTTAATAATTGAATTAATCCACAAGAATTTCATTTGGATCTTTTTCTTCTAAACCTTTCAGTGGAAATCCTGGAATCAAAGGAGAGTAGTAATCAGCTGCTGGGTTGGCTTTAAAAAGTTTAAAATATAAATAATTGACTTACGAAATCGCATTCGAACAATTGTACTTTTAGGTTATCCATCTTATTCATTTTACATTTCTCTCTACTATTTTTTATCATCATCATATTCATTCTGCATATTTTTTCTCTATTGATCTTTTTCTCTCAGATGATTATATCTGTCCTCCATTTCTTGAATGCCCTGTTCAGCTTTTACTTTAATATAAGTTAATCTCTCTTTTTTCCTCATTTGCAACTTACACAGATTATTTTACTAAACTTGTAAAGTTTTGCTTATCTTAGACCTCAAAAGCCTTCTCTCAATTTTGTCTTTTTAATTCTATAATTGCTCTGATTTTTAAGCTTTTTGCTTAAATAAAATTTCATCTCTCTAAAATTAATCTATGACCATGTGTTCTTCTTTTTATTTTTTAAGAGATTCATCTTTCATTCTCTGCTAGTCTAAAATAGTCTTGTGATCTTTCTTTTAATCAGTTGAAGGACTCAGGAGATTCTAAGTTTTGAGAAAATTGACTTAACTCATATTATTTGGTGTTTTGAAAAAGTTTTACTAAGACATGTAGCCTTAAAAGCCTTGACTTTACCTCCTTAAGTGATTTTGAGTTCTTTAAAGTTACTAAGGAGAATCAGAAAGTAAGTTGTGTCTAACTGCCTTAGAGAAGTCTTAAAAATGCTCTTGAGTCTAAGTTGGATTCCTATATCGAGCTGATTAGGAACCTGGTTCTTAAGCATTCGGATACTTCATATTTTTATTTGTGGGTGAACTTAGTGAATTTTTACTTTGGGTAGTGCCTATGTGATTAAACTAGCCCCCTATTTTGAGATTTTAAACAGAGTTCATTCTTTTCAAAGGTATGTTTTAAGATTTCTAGTATAATCTATCAAAAATGCTTGGTTTTTACAAGTCTACATTATAATTTTAATGGTTATGAAACGATCTAAAAATGTCACTTTCAATTGCTAAGTATTTTTATGAAACTTGGTCTCCAAATTTGGAAACATCAAATTTTAAAGGCTTTGATGATTATGATAACGGTCCATTTTTTACTTGAGAACTTACTGCAGTATCCTTTTCTGAAATTAAAAACCTATCTATTGATGATTTACCTTGGTAATGATTACTTTAGCCGCTAGCTTGCTACTTTCTTTTTTAAGAATATAGTGTGTCTAACATCTAACTTTGATTTTTGCTCTAGAAAAATTGAGAAGAAGTCTTTGAAAACTGTTAATTTTATTTCTATGTCGAATGATATTCTTCCTTTTATTGTTAAACTGAAAGTATTTTCAATTTATATACTTAATCCATACCAAATCCAAAAGTTTAATTTTTATTTTAATGCAATCTTATTTCTTTCTCATTTCTATTAAATCAATATAATATGTGTTCTTGCTAGAAATTCTGAATGTTCCTTTAATCCATCTGTTCTTAAATAGCATCTAACTAGTCATCTTTAGCATCTAAAATATTTGGTGATAACTATAGGTCGTTGTTAATCTATTTCGATTTCCTTTAGTCAATAGATTTTTCCACAAAATTACCATTCTTAAATATTTTCTCTTGACCGTAAAGAGGATTATTTTCATTTTTTTAATCTTTTTGTGAGAGTTAGTTTGACTTCACAGATTACTTAACATTAAAAGCAAATAGTGTTATTCTTTTCATTTTATACTTATTTTATATTAATTATATTTGTTATACACAGTTCTCTTAATTAAAAATATTGTCTTCATCATCATATTTTTGTGATAATATTTCTGAAATAAATATAGAGAGTTGAGAAAAATCAAACAAATTCTAAATCATTCTTTAGGTTATTTTGGTGATGGATAATACCACTCCTCCCCTGGTTTATAATTCAAAAGATCATATAATTCTTGTCTCGTTAGCATCGACTGTAACATTTCATCAGTGACTCTACCTTCGCTTTAAAGCTATGCTAAGAATTTTTGAATTGCTCCCATAGCTATTCTTAAAGTGGATACTGGATAAATAACACAAGAGTAGCCTCTTTATTAGAAATCTTAGAGAGAAATGTGTGGGGTTTTGCCAAATTCAGTCATGTTTGCTAATAGATAGATTTCTTTCTTGTGATTCTTCAATGCTTATAATTATAGTAATTTTAAGCAAAGTACTTCATATCTTATCATAAGAG
This sequence comes from Oxytricha trifallax, assembly GCA_000711775.1. NCBI lineage: Eukaryota > Ciliophora > Spirotrichea > Sporadotrichida > Oxytrichidae > Oxytricha > Oxytricha trifallax. The sequence continues at coordinate 67,474 of ARYC01001991.1, forward strand.
ACTATTTCAAATTCTTGAAGAGACTCCAATCCTTCAGGAAAAATCATATCAGCACCAGCATCAATAAAATGTTTTGCCCTATTAATAGCACTATCTAATCCTTCAACGCCTCTTGCATCAGTTCTTGCGCAAATTATGAAATCTCCATTTGAGTGTTTATCTCTCTAATTCGCACATATTTATACTTTTTTAGTCATTTCGGATATTGGGATTAGTGTTTTACCAGCTAAATGTCCACATCTCTTTGGAAATTCTTAGTCTTCAATATTTTCAGAAATTTTATTTAATTAATATATTTGAAACGAATTTATAATCATTATAATATGAAGGCCTGCCGCTCCAGCCTTAATATATTCATAAACTGTTTTAGCGCACATCTCGCCCTCCCCAAATCCTGTGTCAGCATCTGCTATAATCGGTAACTCACTGCTGTCATAAATGTCTTTTATGGTCTGAGTGAAATCTTATAATCCAAGAACACCTATATCAGGCACACCTCTTGATCCTGTTAGGGATGCTCCAGAGAGATATGTGGCTTTAAAATTCATTTATGCTATCATGCGGGCTGTAAGGCCGTTGTACGCTCCTGGCATCATTACACAATTGTTATTTCTAAAATACATATAAAATTCAATAAATTCAAAATATCCTTGAATTAATAATCATTAAAAACTAAGAGTAATCATATTATATTGGCCATTAAGTTCCTTAAAATTCTTCCTGGATGTAATTTTGCACTCATGTTTTTATTTTTAATTAAAAAATATTATATCTTTTAATCTTTGCCTTTTATTTTTAAATGAAATTATAGCATTGTGTAATTTATTTGTGCATGATAAAAGATAAATTTAAATTCAAATTAACAATTAATTTTAAAATAAAGCAATAAATAACATGGAAGGAGGTAACGTAGATCCAAACAGTCAAGCAGCAGGGCAAAACTAAGCTGGCAATCCCCAGTAACAACAGAAGTCTAATATCATAACTAAAACCACACCAGTAAGTTAATCATTCTTAAAACCTAATTTATCGTACAATCTCAATGGATCTCAAATCCATACTTTCATAACCTTATTCAATCTTTCATTCTCTAAATAATTGTAAATTAGATAAGCTACTTGTCGCTGCAACTCTTAATAGAATTTGAGAAATTAGTAATCTATTTCTGGACAGTAGTATCAGTAGTGCTACTTTATTACAAACGCTACCAGCAAATCTACCCCACAGGCTACTTTGAATTGGAATTTGTGGGTATTATTTTAGTTTTGGCTGTTTAGTATAGCAGACTATTCTGTGGCAGCAAGGGCAATAAAAATGAGGCTTCTCTTGTTACACTTGGGTTTATAGCCTTGTGTCTGCCTTGCTTAATTGGACATATATACTATATTATACTATAAACTTATGCGTAAGTGCTAACAAAGACAATTTCTGTATGAAAATTCATGGGAATATATAAGGAAGCTAAATAAAGAACTAAATATTAATCTTAACTATATTATATAGATTGGCATTTGAGGTTATAATGGGAGTAATAATTGTATTTTGCATAATAATCGAGCTTATTCTGGCATTTTTTGCAGCTATAGACTTCAGAAGCTTAGAAAAAGCTCAATGATTAATTTAAACCTAATTTTAAAAATTGTTTTAGCATTATCTTTAATTTAATTAATTTTAATTTCCTTAATAATTTATATTTATTTATTAATTAATCATTACAAATATTATTTAATGGAAGATAATCACCAACACAGTGATTCATGCAATCACTCTCATGATCATGGCAATTAGCAACACTAACATGCGAATGATGCCAGCAATTAGGAACATCGAGCAAGTCCCATGGATGACCCTGAAGAGCAGGCACATTTCAAGCAAGTAGTCTCTGCTTTCTTTAATTATGGCGTAAGTTAAACATCATTCTTAATCAACACTTAATTATGTAGGTTGATGCAGTCAGAGATGTAGCCAGGATGGAGAGAGATTTCAGCGAAATTGATCCCAAATACATGAAATATATTCTTAACACAATTTTTTAATTAATAAAATGTCATAAATGTGTGCGTATTAAATAACCATGAAATATCTGCCAGATAACTTTAGGAAAACTCGTTTAGAAAAACTAAGAAAAGCCATATTTGCAAATTAATCCATTCTTAATATGATTGTTGCTGATTACTAAACACTCTTTGAACATGATAAATTGCCAAATGGAATGATTGCATTGAAACCAATTCAAGTCAGACCAACTGACATCATAAAAATGAGAAGCACAATTAAGAGTTTCTTAAGAGACTGGGCTGCTGAGGTAAGATATAATAAAAATTAAATATGACTTTATTCATGATATAAATGAGTTCTAAATTAGGGTTAAGAGGAAAGAGACATGTGTTACAAGCCAATTATAGATGAGATTAATGATTTCTTCCCTAATCCTATAAATTAACAAACAGGCGAAAGAATAAGCATTTTACATCCAGGTTGTGGGCTAGGTCGCTTAGTTTTTGAGTTAGCTCTTCAAGGTTATAAATCTCAAGGAAATGAATTTGCTTATTTTATGTTATTGGCTTCTAATTTTATCCTGAATTCCACTGATAAAAAAGAACAATTTGAAGTGTACCCATTTGTGCACAACTTTAGTAATTTAAAGAGTGAGGATTAAGCATTTATTAGTATTAAAATACCTGATATTTGCCCAAGTAAGTAATTGTTTTAATTTTAATTTTTTATTATTAGATGAAGCAATGAGTAAAGATAAGTAGTATGATTTTAGCATGGTAGCAGGAGAATTCGTAGAAGTCTATTAAAAGTAGACAGGTAACTATAAATTACTTTTCTTATTATTGAATTAATTCAGAGCAATGGGACTGTGTGGTGACTTGCTTTTTCCTTGACACAGCACATAACATTTTAGAGTACATCGAATGCATCCACAAGATCTTGAAGAAGGGAGGAATTTGGATAAATATTGGGCCTTTACTTTATCATTATGCTGAATAGCCAAATGAGATACAGCTTGAACTTGCTTGGGAAGATATTGAGCAGATTATACCTAAATTTGGATTTGAATTCAGAAAGAAAGAGTGGAAGAAGTCAGTCTATACTAATGATAAAGATTCAATGATGTAGATGACTTATGACTGCATATTCTTTTCAGCAGTCAAGTAATGATAATTGCTATCAGTAATTAATTGAATTCATTTAAAACTTATTAAATCAATTTACCTACTATTATCAGCAATTTTCAAAGGATGTTAATGAATTAGATGGTATGCGAGAGGTAGTAGATTTAAGGAAAATATTAAATAGTTGTTTGTGAAATTAAGTATTATTATATATAGATACGCTCAAATGGTGATTAAAACAGATCCCTGTTCATTCTCAGAGTACAGAATCTACCCTGGTAGAGGTCGTAAATTCGCTGCCAAGGACGGTAAGGTGTACTACTTCTTCAGCACCAAGGTTATGTCTCTCTTCCATCAACGCAAGAAGGCTGTCAAGTTGACATGGACCCAAGCATGGAGACGCTTCAATAAGAAAATCAAGGTCGACGAAATCTCCAAGCGCAGAACAAAGAAGACCACCAGAGTCCAAAAAGCCATCGTCGGTTTGAGTTTGGACGAAATCAAGAGAAGAAGAGCTGAAAAGCCTGAGGACAAGGACAAGAAACTCGAGGCTGCCAAGAAGGAAGCCAAGCAGAGACAACAGAAGAAGGTCGAAGCCAAGAAGCAAGAGAAGGCCAAGAAAACTGTCCAGCAAAAAGCTGCCCCCGCTCAAAAGAATGTCCAAGCCCCCAAGAAGGGTCAAGCCAGCGGAAAGGGAAAGAAATGAGCGTCTCCTCCTCTGAGTGTTGCTTAATACATCCGATGATGAGGTAATAGATCGCTTACTTTTCTCAAAAATTCACCTAATATCTTACAAATAACATAAATTTAACACATTTATGAAATTTAAATGATAAATTATTAATTTGAAATATCTTGTCGTATTTCTCTTTCAAAATCTCTATTTTATTATACAATCTCAAATATTCTAATACATCTCTGAATATTTAGCAAACTTACTAATTAACAATCTCTTGTTAATATGAGTTTGAATTTGCATCTCTTATTTGAATCAGTTCTTTCATCATAGCTTATGTATTTAAAGAATTTATAAGAGAAGTTGTTTATATTTGAAAGATGCAGTATTTAAATGAAACTATTGAATCAGGTATTCATATTGAATATAAGGGTATTTATAAAATAAGAGAAACCATAAAACTGAAAAGATTATTGTCGGATCATGTTGTATAAATATAACAATACCCTAAAATATTCACTGATAACTTCTATTAGTCTCTTTGCCCTAACTCAAAGCGAAATACTAACTGACTGCGCTTTCAATCTGCACTTGCATGTTTGATTGCATTTCTCTCTTTGAATGTCTTCTATAGCAGTACACTATTACGAAATTTAGGATGATAAGCACAAGAACAATCAATACAATCACACTTCCTTTTATACCGTCTCCTCTGTCTAAGAAATCTGGGGTGTTTGAACCCAAAGTAGATCAATTAATTTAATATTTTAGCAATTACTATTCATAAGAAGTGGTCTTAATGAGCATAATAATTATAAGTAGCTGAGCAAATTGAGGGTGGTGATTAGAAACCAGCACAAAGACCATTAAAAACTGAAAGAGATTCGAGTTGACCTCTGAATGTGCGATTATTTATGACAAGAGATGGGTAGATACCAGTTCCATAAGTTCTCCAATAGGCAATTTCATCCTCAATCATTTTATTATGAGCTGCTTCAGAAGCCCAATCGCCACTTGAGAATGAATTCTTTACACACTATTAAGTCTCATCGAAGTTGATTCCCAATTTCAAGTGAGCGTTTCTACTGCAATCTTCATTGATCACGCTGTAGCAGTTATAATGAACGTATCTGATATAAGCCCACCACATATATCTTGTCTTTTGATCAGCATAAACTTTATTGTAAAGACATTTTTGTCTAAGATCTTCATCAATAATTTCTCTTCCCTTTATCTCTTCATTTGATGGCTCAACTGCACAATATTTACCAGCCCCATAGCAATCGTTTTGCAAATATTTCTCCTCGCAGAATGGGCATCTCCAGAAAACATAGTGAGGAGTGAACAAAACTTTGTCGTAGAACTTTTAATCATACTCTTAGAAGTCAGTAATAAAGTCTAGAGCTCTATCGTTGGATGAAGTGAACCAGAAATCATACTCGACTCTGTTGTCAGGCTTTTCCATTACAAATTGAGCCATAATAGCAGTCTATTCAATTTCAGCTTCACTAGCTCTTCTAAGGAAGTCCAACAATCTTTTGCCATCGTTCTTTGATATAATCATGGAAGGAATACGAATACCTCCCCCTGTACCATCATCACTCATCACAACATTTTCAATATCTTGTTCATCGTCATCAATGATTATTGCAACGCTAACCCCAATATTCTCCATATTTCTAACTTTCTTCACAAAAGAGCAGGTTCCACGCTCTGCTATGTAAAATGGAGTAATATCTCCATCATAATCCTTCTTAAATTCCTAATGTGGGAGCTCATCGCATGCTGTCAAATCATCTGGGTTATAGTAAAGTCTCCCGATCTATCAAGGACATTAATAAGTTAAATTTGATAATTAATTTTAGATGTTTTAATCATTTCTTCTTCAATAAACACTCAGTGTAGATTGGGTTAATAATTTTTGAGTATTTGATTTATAAACTTACAATTGAGTGACCGTAGGGAATATAACCAAAGTTTGCATAACTTGCCTTGATCTATCCACCTATTATCATAATGTTATATATTTTATTAAAATCTTACCATCAAATCTTGATTAAAGGCTTGATGGACTCATAATTTGCAATTTTTACTGTGTTGGTACCAAGTTCAATAACAATGCAAGGACAGACAGAGTACTTAATTTCCCCATCATACTTTTCAAATTAAATGCCATAATAAAGTAATTATAATATCTACTCAATTAAATGTTATTAGCTTTCTCTTCAAAATAGAGAATTGTGAATCTTGAGACCAGAAGGTTTAAAATATTATTAATACTTTGAGATAAAGTTTAGTTTTCATTAAAGAGATGATACTTAACTTAACAAACTTTGCAAATTATACAATGAGTTTCTTTTTGCTTCAACATTTTTCATCATTGCTTTTTGAGCTTCCTGTTCTTGTCCGTTTTCTTTAACTTTCTTTTCGTCATCTAATTTTATTTGTAGCATAATAAATTTCTCAATATTGTAAGTATATGTTGCTTAATAAAGTAAGTATTATCTACTAGTCCAGAGAGACCAGCTTATATGGTTTAAGCCATAGCTTCAAAGTACTTCCTTCTCAAAGTCTCATTATAGTAAGCGCTCTCAGTTATGACTGGCTGATCCATTTTACCTTCTTTGATCATGTTCTTTTCTCTCATCACAATTTAATAGTTATAATATGATGTTGGTGCTTATAACAAGTAAAATTTGATTAAATGAACCAGTAGAGATTTAGGGAAGCTTGAATTCTTTCAGTTAAATCTAAAATATAAACTGAATCATCTTTCATGCAGTCTAGAGTCAAATCAAACAATTCCTCTTTTGTGTTCTACAGATATTTTATAAATGCTTCATCACCCTGAGATAAAATTGTTTTAAAACTCTTTTTTATATTAATATGGAAATTTCTTAGCAAAATGATAGATTTAACAAATTATTTGAGATATCATGAAGTTCTTGTAGAATTAAGAAATTAAAATTGAAATTGCCCTGTCATTCTTTTCATCATCTAAGACATTTATTTTTAAACAAAAAATAAAAGAAGATAAATTTGAACAATTAAATGGCAAATTATTGCTAAGTTATAAAATTAAAAGACATTGAATATATAGTTGAAGATTCTAATTTATGCATCCACAGAGTACATGTTGATTATTTAGTAAACTACTTTCATGAAAAGCTTCCCTTGTGTATCTGAGTATTAACCGTTTCCCATAAAATTATAGATTTATTAAACCAAATATTACACTGATTGCTCATCTTATATAAATACAAACAAATAGAAAAAAATTCAATTTATTGTTATGTTTTGATTAAAATATTTGGGGGGCAATAATTCTTTTAGATTCCTTAAATATAAAAATAAAAATTTTATCTTTAGTAAACTGCCCAAGATACTCGTAAATAGGTTTGGTTGTTTAATTCAAGTAAGCCCAATAGCACACTGATTCTAAGCCAATATTTATAATAGTTTCTGATTTGCTGCTCTTAATGCAATATCTGAATAGAGGCATCAAACAATCAAACATAAAGGCGTTTGCGAATCAAAACCCCAAAACCCTTTCAGTAGTTTGATTGAGTTTTGATTGATAAAAGTAGACTATTAGTGCATACTTTATTAGGGTTTTAATAGGGTTTATGTAGGGGTTTAATGTTTAAATATTAGTATTTTAAGTGGTTATATGCGAGGTTTGGGGTCTGTTTATGACAGTGAGTATATAGATTTATTGTTTAAGTTGCGATATGGATGTGATGATTATAGTGAATAACTCAAGCCTGTTCTGAATTATACGTCTATAGCAAGGCTACTCTATAAATCTCCAGTAACTGTGAGGTCTCACTGTCTATCAGCATTGAATTTAAAGAGATAGCATCTTAATTCTAAGCCTAAGAGACCCTTAAAATTTTAGCAGCATCATATTGAATATCTTATTAATGATAAGACTCTTAAATACTGGGCTCACTTCTCTCTGGCCTAGAGAGCTGTGATGTTTCATCGCCAATTTCCTGAGCTTCACATCTCTGCTTAATCATTCTTTTAAAAATCGGTTAAAATTCTTAAAGCTAGCGAATTAACTAATATAGTGATTGTGTAGAAATCACAATATTTTTGATTTTTTAGTTAAAGTATGATTAATTAATATAAACGTTGACTGGTTCAAAAAATCATTAAATAAATTGTTAATTTTAACAGAGTGATATAATTTAAAAATAATGAATTATTATGCTTTACTTTAGAATATTAATAATAGTTAAGTGATCTTTAGTCTATAAAGTATTAAATTTTAATTAAGTATATTTTAATAAAATTAAAATAAATTAAGGATTCAAACAATTCTTTCTAGATTAATACTAAGTCTATATAGATTTATTAAAAGTTGATTTAGAAATTTTTTGATTCATGATTTTATTATAAGGATAATTTATTATCCACGAAATAGACTTATTAGGGATTATTAGAACATTATTCTTAACTATATTTGAATTAGGAAAAATCTATATAGAATTAAGATTAATTTTATAAAGAAAATATTTTATTAGATAAACTTAGATTATAGAGGATTAGCTCACAATTAACTTTTTTTATAAGACCTATATTATATTAAATATAACATTCTAAAAGTTAAGTTAATTTAGAATTAATAAGTTAAGATTACATTTGTAGTATAATTTAGACATTTTAATATTTATATAATTAATGGACGCGTTACCAACTTTTTAAAAGATGGTAACGAGCTTGAAAATTATTATAATTATCTCAAAATGCCATCATTATAGCATTTTAACTGATTAAGGAAATGAATGAATCTACAAAACATATATAAAAAGAATGGAATATCTTACAAGACAGTCAATCGCATTAAGAGAGTGATTGACTTTAAAGTTCCATTTTATAAGATAATTTAAATTATATATTCGATTAAATGCAGAGGTCTTAAACGCATAATATAAAGTTCATACACGCTGATGAAGCTGTATTTACATTCAATACATTTATATCAAGGTCTTGGTACAAGAGGTATAGTAATATAGAAGTTTATGACTAAAAGGTTAAGATATAAACTCATGCAATCCTTGGTGGAATCAGTGAAGATAGTGGCCCAGAGACTTATGTTATCCACCCTGGCTCTATAAAGACTGAATAATATATTAAGTTCTTACAATAACTCAGAGACAAATACGCTGACTAAGAGATTATTCTGTTCGTTGATAACTTATCAGTTCATAAAACTAAAGACTCAAGAAAGGAATATGAAAGGCTAAATATAACACCTGTATTTAATGTTCCTTACAGCCCTTAGTTCAATGGAATTGAATTATATTGGGGGTTATTGAAAGGTCGTAAGAGAAATTGCTGCTCTACCATCTGATGCATGATTTAAAGATAGATACAGT
>ARYC01001992.1:0-34609 GCA_000711775.1 Oxytricha trifallax
AGTAATTAAGGATTATAAGTCTAAAATAAATTGTGACTATTATTAATTTTATAATTAAAAGTACTATATTGTAAATGGTACGTAAATTATAGGGTGTTGAATACAGCAATTCATCCTTGAGCAGTATTAATTCAGAAGATGAATTCTCATCATCTGTTGTCGAACTTTCTAGCAGTTATATAGAAAATAGTCAACATAAAATAGTTAAACTTAATTTCTAGGAAATCTTAATTAAACTAATGAAAGCAAGAGTTAGTAGAGATTTAGAACAAAAGTGTCTGGTAAGACCATAGCTCATTCAGCTTATACATGCAAAGTTTGCGACAAGATGTTTACTAAGAAATAATATACGAGGCATGTCAAAACCCATACTCGAAAGCAGGGGAAGTTTGCTCATTTGAAAATCAAAGGACGGGTACTGTTGTAAAATTTGTAAAAAAAAGTTCAATGGTAGATACCCAACCGCATAATTAAAGAGGCACCTAATTGATCATTCGGAGAATGACCTTCATGAAGCAGGGTATCCTCCTTTTGTAAATTACAAAATTTTAAGCCCTTAATTTTCATTTTTAGGTTGTCAAGTTATTGTATAGTCTGGATATAAAACAAACAAAAACGAAGTAATAGAGAAGTCTACAATCTCATAACGATGGAAAGCCCAAGTAAAAAGAGGAACTTAAATAACTAGAACCTAAATTCAAACACAATGATATTGATGAATCACAAGAAGATCACTCTCAAAATATTTAATTGGGTCCTTAATAGTAATAAAAACTAAACAATTAACTACAACTTAAAATAACTTCAAACAATTATTAAAATTTTAATGAAATAATTAAGTAGAAGTCCTAATAGAATGGTATTCTAATTGAATCAATTGAAGAGCTAGTTTCAATAAGGTCTTCTCTCACATATAACCACTCGTCAAGACATCAAATAGTTAGCTTGAAATAAGATGGTCTCTATAGAGATAGGGTTTAAAGGGATATTATCTCGCTACTTAATTTAAAGGAACACAAAAATAAGCAACTAGATCATATTACGAAGATTTATTTCAGCACTACTTACTTGCTGGTTTGGCTTTAGAGTTCTGACTTCTGCTTGGGAGATCTACTAAATCTCCAGCTTCGGAGAGTGGTTACATGGAGATGCATAATTAGTGCAGCTATAGCAATAGCCAAGCTCCATGAAAAAATGTATTCATCTTTATCTAAAACCCCAAAACATCAAAGTCAATCTTGATGATGCCTCGTATTGTACACTCAGCAACTTTTCAAGAGCACAAATTTAAGGGACCTTAACTCTTTAAACTGACTCAAACTCATGTCCCTATATTAATGGGACTAACTACATGGGGTCAATAAATGCAGAGGCTTGGAGAGATAACTACTCTCTCATTGTTATCATACTGCACCAGTTAGCTGGAGTGAAATTCTAAGATGTTATTGATAATCTGAAGTCAGTGTCTCAGCATGGTTATTAGCTGACAAATATAGGCACTATGTCTAACTTCAATGAAATTTTGCATGTTTTAATAAAAGGGGACACAAACTAAATCCCAATTTCTACCTAAATTATCCATATTTTATAAAGTCATATAGTAAATTGATTTTGATAATTATCAATTCTAAATTTCTCTCAGAAATAATTCTTATGAATGCAAATATTATTGATTCATTTAATTGCTAAATTTATTTAAAGTTTGAAACTTTCAAATTTTATAATTTATATATTCATATTTTAATTAAGAATAAATTCTGCTTACTAATGTTATTTTCTATGCCTTATATTAAAATTAAAAATATATTAGAGATAGAGCTTTAACTCATTATTATTGTTGACTTATATTTATTTTAGATTTTTTGTCTAAAATTCTAATAAATCTAAAAGCAAATAATTTATATTTAGATTCCATGATAGTAAGTATAAGATATTTGGTTTAGTCAATTTAGTTGGAATTCATTGCAACAATGAAATTTTATTATTAAAATTGATAGATATCTAAGTATCAAATCTTAAATGTTATAATCTCAAAGGAATAATTTGGAGAATAAAGTAATACTTTTAATAGTAATTGAATTAGGGTTCCTATGATCTATATCACTTTTCAAGTTTCTCTTTTAATTTGAAGCCTTCTTCAACCAGGCTTCCATACTTTCTTCGACCTCTTCATGCTCCTTGTAAGTTTCACTAAAAGACTTGTCTCTGCAACTCCTCCTTACAAATATAACTCACTTTTCAACTAAGTCCTTAATCTGCTCTGCCTTCTCATAAGCCTTCCTACTTCTCTTATTAGTCTATTTCTTTCCTTCCTTGCTCTTCGATCTTTCTCTGCCTGGCTCTTAAGTGATCTCCTCATATTGGCGCCTCACGCCGTTTTTGAAGATCTTCTCAACTTCACTAATAGGCTTGTCTTAGAACACAGGGTTCTGGCTCATCTTCTCTACAATGAATTCTATGATAGAAGGTTAATAGAACCCTAATTTACTTTGAGTGTCTGGCTCTTCAGCCAAAGCTTCAGTTTTCATTTCCTCTTCAGAGGCCTTCTTTGCTTCCTCGATATCCTTTTTGGCTCCTATAAAAGAACTTTCTACTTTTTCGACTATCTTCTCCACTATAGCCTTTACAACTGCAACTTAATGATCAATGGCTATAATATATTCAGAAGGAACTTCAGGATCCTTTGCTTGATCAATAATATCCATATCAATAGCTTCTTATTTGTCTTACAAATTAAATTATACTTCATTGAACTTTTTGTCTAATATAAGGTCAATCTCATTCTACTCTACGCAAAGAAGCTACTCAGCACTATCTTTGGAGTTGAGTCTATACAAAACTCTTTGCCATCTGCCCTTAGTATTAAGTCTTCCAATTCTTCCTATAATCTGCTCTTCAGACCTTTTAGAGAAGACATCTGCGATGATGAGGTAAGAACCTCCGTTCTAGTTGATTTCATCATTCGTCTGAATGTCAGTCCCTCTTCAATGAGCTTCATTCAGCAAGTATATTCCATATTCCTTTTTCGCATTCTTCATTAAGTATCTGCCTTCAATCATGGATTCAATATTGGCGGCTTGCCCTCTGCTTAAACTTGTGAAGTCGTAGCCCGATCTCAAAAGGCCTATCTCTATTGCATTATAGTTAGTTGAAGCCACTATTAGAACTGGGGAGTGGCTTAGCTAATCTATTACAATTTCTTTGATCTTAGCCAAGTAATCACTCTAATTAGTGCTCACAAACACATCCGGTATTGAGTCTTTTTATTTCCCTAGAGTTTATCAAGAGTGGGAAATACTACAGGTGTAGCTTGAAAAGCTAGCTTTAAACAGTTCTCTTCAGTAAAAGAGAAATTGCTTCTAGAAAATCCTATCACTTTATGAGCTTGCTGAAAGTACTCAAGAGAGTTGATTATAGTATCAATAGAGCCATCAATCATAATCCAGTCGTACTCGTCCACTAATACGTAGCTTTGCTACCATACACTCACAGCCTTGCTTTTCTTTTGCATCTTCTTTAATTAGGGCTAAGTGTAGAAATAGATGCCAGTATCTTTGGCAAAGAAGTTTAGATTGCAATTAAGCTACATTGCTTTAATGACTCTCTAGTATCGTTTGAAGTCTCTTTGCACTAAGTGCTCATTCTTGCTGAGTATAAAGACTGATCTTTAAGTTTTAAGAGCAATAAGGATTGCTAAAGCAATTCATATTAGGGTCTTCCCATTGCCAATACCAAAATGAATGAAGTGATTGCTGTTAAGGTTGTCACAGATATAGTTTAAACATAAGACCTGAGAGCAGTAGAATTTGAAGCCTAAATTTTACTCCAAAGTTTCTAATTCGGCACTTACTCTTAAGAGTTCCTTTGGAGACCTGCTATTGAATCTGGATGGTACTTGGTTTTATAAGTTCTCATTCTTGAATAGCTAAAGAAAATAATTAACAGCCTTTTCAGAGAAGGCTTCCATAGTCCTTGGCAATTGCATAATTCTATCAAGGTCAGAGAAGTCACAGTTTAGACAGTTGTCAATAGTGTGAATGCTTAACTATACATTTTTCTCGACTTGCGCATTCACAATCAACTACTATACTTTCCTGATTTGTTCAATCTTCCCTACCCATTATTGATCTCTGCTTTGCAGTCTTTAAGCAAGGCCTTTCATAAAATGCACCATTGAGACTTTGTCGATGACTTCTTGCTTTTATAAGAAGGTTGCCCTTGTTGAAGATATGTAGTCTTTTAAAGACTCTAAGTTAGGGGCAGAGCATAAGGCACATATTCTTACAAAGTACTCTGTATACTCTACAGGAATGTCTCTTATAAGGTTCAATCCACAGTCTTGCTTAAGCAAGATAATAAAAGGCACGCTTCATTATAAAGAAGGAATTTGGTATTAGTTTGATGACCTAAGGGTCAATTGAAAAGTAGTGCCATGTTTAAGCCAAAAGCTGAATGATGCCTGGATTAGAGTCGTTTAGCTTCTAGACTATAGCAAGCTGCTTACTTAGACATGTTGCCTCAGTAATAAAGACCAAGTTGGCTAAGCCTATAGCTTGTCTAGCATTGGGTGACCTTATAAGTAAGAGAATTGCTTCTTATATTAAGTTCTCTTCTGGCTGATATTTTTCCCCTGTATAGTAACTGAGGGCAGCCAAGAAGATACGAGCCTTGTAGTCTTAGTCTAGCTTTTAGTTACTTGAGATAAACTCTGTAATTAAATAGAAGAGCCCTTGGTTCACTTAGGGTTCATTTGCCATCTCAAAGTGCTAAAGGAACGAAAAGAGTGATTGGGTGTTGCGGGCCATTATATCTTGAAGGATCTGTTCCTTTTATTAATAATTTGATTATTTGAAACTTTCAAAGTGCTTGACCAACATCTCATGGCCAATGATTGAGCCATAGTTAATAACCAGCTAAGGTAAGGGTCTTGGAGCTTGCATTGATTCACTTGCTAAGCTCACAGTAGTCTGGAACTCACTCACCTTCATTTCCTCGTTTGAGAGGGAGTGGTTAAGATTTTCAGAGACCAGTGACTTGGTATCACTGCTGTTCTTGGCTTTCTTGCTTTTGTTATTGTTTATAAACTTTCTCACAACGTTCTTAAAATCCCATGTCTTTTAATAGCCTTTGAAATCCTCCTGCTACAACAGGAGACTCAAATCATAGTTGTTTAAATGGAGGAATTCCTTTGCTCTATTGATTTTGACGCTATCTTGGGCTCCCTTGTACTCAGCTTTAATGCCCTTCACTTTGCCGCCCTCATCAATATTAGCCTTGGCTTCAAGATTTTCAAAAATCCGATCACCCTGCTCAAGAAGTTGAGCTAACTATTCATTTGAATTATCATTCCTTAACTCTAATATAGGTGCTTAGTAAAGGAAAAAAGCTTACCAGGGCTTCGTTCTTCAATCTATAGGGGAAAAGACTCAGCAAGCTGATCCCGCTCTTGGGCTGGATTCATGGTATTTTTAAGTTTTGATTATAGTATTATATACTGGATTTTTTAATTTAATAGGTGGATTATTAAAAAATACCACTGGATTCTTCAAATTTACTATAAGAAAATCCTCTCTCCTTCACTTATCCAGTGGATTTAAAGAGCTACAGCCCGCAAACCAGTTCAAATGCATTGCTTATGTTAATACCAACATATAAAGGTGAAAAAAGTAGGCTTGCAAGAAATGGCGGACCCGCCATGGGTCTTTTGAGTGCTTTTCGAGTCTGGCCTCATTGAAAATTGGCTTTTTGGAAAAATCGAAAAATCCGAGGGCCTAATGGCGAATTCAACCCTACACTGTTCATAACGTACATATAACCAGTAGAAATGTGCAGTGAAAGTAGAATGGAAAGCAAAGGCACTCGTTTTCGAAAATCGAGGTCATGATTGAAGGGGGTCCAGACTGGCTTTGGATTCTAGACTTCAGACTGGATTTTAGACCCTATAAGAGGGGGGGGGGTTTATACTAAAGTTGAATATTTGGAAAAAGTAGTTGGGAAAGCTACTGGATTTTATGGACATATGGACTTAGTATAGTATAAGGAACACTTTCAACAATATATGATCACTAGAACACTCAAACTGCAATTAGCAGCATTCTTAAAGACTCTCTTTCTAAGACTCTTGAATTGGCCCTCTCATAATAAGTTAAATTGGGAAGTTTGGAATTTCGCTATTTATCGATATTAAATCATCACTATACCAACTTATAGATTTATCTCGCATATATGTATTGGGGTTTGTATATATATAACCCTTTTCATTAAGCATCAGGACTTGAAAAAGAAAGTAAGAAGTACTTACTCTTTTTGGTACTATTGAAGCGCCTTTAGCGTTGAGTTAGGCGAAGCACGTTGTTTGCTGAGGGCAAGTATGATGTCAAATTATATATTGACTGTAAATATCATTCTGGCCAATCGAGAGGTGAGGATTCAGATTTGCATAAAAATGTCACTTGACAATTCCTAATGATGCTTCCATGTCAACGCCAATGATAAAATATTGCTTATGAAAGGCATCTAATTTGAGTCTAGGTGGCCAGATATCAGTCAACAATTTTTTTTAGAAGCTCCAAGTACACGCACGGCTTTTAAATCTTTTCCTTTAAACTAAGATCTAAAGTTTTTCACGCTTAATAGGTAACCACAGAGTGAGTAATGGCATCAACAAGGACAAGGGTAGATTATGATTCTATCATAAAAATGTCCCTTTTATTAATAATAATTTTGCCATCTCAAATCATCACAAATATATACTATAATCTAATAGAGGTTTCATTGAGTGGGGTGAAGTATAATGTCAAAACATAAAGTGATAGTAAATACCATTCTGACAAATAAAGAAGCAAAATTCTGAGTAAACATTTGGTTTCTGAAAATCGTAAATACTTTTCATGAATTAAAAATGTTTCCTTCCTGACATCGCGTCTAATTTAGTCTCATAATGTGGAAAATATCACACTTTTTTGGAATGTTCATATCACTCATTTTATGTGAATCTATGCATGAATTAAATATACTTGAGTTTTTAATTATGAGCTAAGAATTAGGAGCTTATGGATGATAGGAGTGTTGATATGGAATTTGAAAAGAAGTTAAATACAGGGTTTGGGGACCACCTCTTGAGGCAAGGTCACATCAAATTTTTGGAACATTAATATTATGTAAATTTTTGCAATTAATTGACTGGCATTTTTACATCATATCCTTACTGTTTGAAGGCCTTCCTCTGAGAGATAAAAATCACAAGATATCTGAAAATAATGAAGAGATTCCAAGGACGACTATGCAGGTATCATTTGTTTTCATAACAAAAGCACATTTGAATGAAGAATAGATCTATTGAAGAAGGCTTCAAGGATTATTATGATTTTATTGCATAAAAATATTTGATTTTATGTGCTTTTTGGAATCAAAGCCTCTGCTGATGTTGTCATTCGATGCAATAGGTCGCGCAACCATATTTAAATGTGTTAATTAAGGCTTAATAGCGAAAACCTTTGGAAACCTTGCCATTACACTCTCTAGATCAATGGTTATGAGCAGAAGCA
Organism: Oxytricha trifallax; assembly: GCA_000711775.1. Classification (NCBI taxonomy): domain Eukaryota; phylum Ciliophora; class Spirotrichea; order Sporadotrichida; family Oxytrichidae; genus Oxytricha; species Oxytricha trifallax. The sequence continues at coordinate 7,548 of ARYC01001992.1, forward strand.
CCTTTCTCAATGAGTGCTTTTTTATCATAATTTTCACAATCAGATAAACACAGTCTCATTCAATGAATATCTAGTGTTATACTATATGGTATGTGCACTTGATATTGAGTCAAGTTGACCTGGGTAAACATTTGATTTGTGACAATAGAAAATACTTTTTAGAATTGAAAATCAAAACCCCAAAACCCTTTCAGTAGTTTGATTGAGTTTTTGATTGATAAAAGTATACTATTAGTGCATACTTTATTAGGGTTTTAATAGGGTTTATGTAGGGGTTTTAAGTTTTAATATGAGTATTTTAAGTGAGTATAACAAGCGAATTTTTTTTAATATTTCACACAAACATATGCTTTGAGTCATGTTGCTGTTCTCTGAATTTTATCTTTCTAAGTTGATGTTTGATTGTTTCTATTGTTTGTTAATTCTCTTAGCTTGGCTTGATAATATTTGAGTATGAAAGATCTCTATTTATTTTATTTTTATCGAGATATTGCTTGATTCTCTACTTAGAATCTCTCTCACCCCTGCAGCTAAAGTAATCGTTTCTTGGCATGTCGCTCTCTATTATTATTACTGCTAGAGCCCAGATATCCCATTAAGTGTCTCCATCTCTCCAATCCTCTCTCTCTGGAAAATATCCAGGAGTGCCGTATACATTTCCTTATGCAGAGGCTTGCACTCTTTGAGCTCTGTTGAAGTCAATAATATAAACTCTAAGAGGCTGAAAGTTCATCATGATGTTCTCTGGCTTTAAGTCTCTATGAACATAACCTAGCTTGTGAAGCTCTTCAATCCCCTCAACTATCTGCTATACTATCTAGCTAATTTATCTCTGACATCTATTGTCAGATAAGAATTCTCTGTAAGTCATTTCAAGTAAAGGAAGCCTGAAGGCTACATGATCTTTACCAAGTAAAATAGCATCAAGCTAGATGATATGCTTGCACTCATTTAACTTTGCTTTTTAAAGAGCATAATACTCATTAGCAAATTCTATTTGGAACTTGCCATCAGCAAGGAAGTAATTGAAAGATTATATCTTGTTAGCATATTAGTCATTAGTAATGACTCTCTTCTCTATTTTATCTTCAAGAGTGAGGTAGCTTTCTAGGCAAGAATCTAAGTCAATAATTTTTAATATGGGAATCTTCAATGCCTCTATTTTAACCATGATTTTATTGATCTCAGAAACTGGAAAGTTCTTGACTGCTTTCTTCATTTTAACTTACTTCTAGTCTTCAACTCAAAGAGACTCTACTGGGTTTCTTGATCTCCTCTTTTAGAGGAATCTATTCACTGTAGGTTCATGAATAAAGATAAAACTTTAATTGTGCTTTTTCTTAAGGTGTACTTTGAGGTCTCTAGTATGAGAATATGTCTTCTCACAGAACTCACAGACATACTTCCCAACTTTCTTTTAATGCTTGAGATATAATCTTGGCATATCGTTGTGTATATCTCTTAAGTGTCTCTTATAAGTTGACTTGTAAGGGAAAACTTTATTGCATTCTTTGGATTATTAGTCAATTTGGTTGGTATTAATTAATGCTCTATGGCGGTTTGTTTAACCTCTTCCTCAATTTGCAAAGCTTCTATGATGACATCGTACTTAACTTAAATTCAAATCTCAAAGCTAGACTGGTCAAAGTTGTCATAAGTAGGCTCCCACTTAGTACAAGCGTCTCTGGTCTCTACTTTTCTTGGTTGCTGAAATGATAACTTTTATTGACTTGATCCAAGTAATGCCGCTCTTCTCAAAAGGTTAGCGCTCATTTTAGTTTGCTGATATATTTTATTATAATAATGATAAAATATACCTTGATAAACTATAATAGGAGAGTATAAGGCACTCTGGTAGATTCTTTGCTGAGAGGTAAGAAAATTAACTAACCATAAAAAACTGTAAGTTGACATATTTTATGAGAATTTTATACATTTTAGTAAATTAAAATACTCCTAATGAAGTTTTAACCTTAAAATTTAACTCCTAATAAAGTTTGAACTTAATTTGGAGGACCTCCTAAAATAATTAAACATTATTAGGAGCAATTTAATGGAGATAGATTGATAAAAATGGAAATCAATCTGTGAAACTTGGAGCAAGTTTTTCAATGCTTCTCCGCATATCTTTTCAAGGTTGACCTCCAGTAGGTCCTCACTATTTAGTTGTAAGATTTTAATAAACTTAGAATGGGTATCCATAATTTTAAATTTCATTTCCATTTCTAGAAAGAGGAAGCAAGATGGAGTCTATGAATGATGCAATGAAGAGAATTTAATCTCAAGATTTAATAGGAAAATTTCGAAGTAAAGAGGACCTCTATAGATATTTGGTATAGCAAGGTAAGTTCTTAAGTAAGATTAATAAATCCATTATAGTTGGATTGTTCTTGCCGACTTAGGAGGGAACTAAAATCTCATTCTTAAAAGCCTTACTGAGTGAAGAGAAAAAAGCTTTTAAGTCTAATGAAATTAGGATGATAGAGATACCTAACTACCCTGAAATATCAGTGACAAACCTATATGACGATGCTATGAGTGATCCAGTCGTAGCTATCTACCTTCCATCAAAGCTACAGCTCTCTAATAAGTTGCCAGAGAGAAACTTCTTCCTTGGTGTTCTTGCAACTCTGAAACCTGAGTACTTAAATGAAGTTATTTAAGAAGCTCATAAGAAACGCTACAGTATCTCTCCTGAAGAAAAAGAGAAGCAAGGTATTAAAATCAGCGACACCTGGCTCTAGGAACTACAGAAGCACCTATTCATCTCTAGTAAGCTTAGTCTTCTAACTTTATAGAAAAACCTGGTACTGCTATATACTTGATAAAAGAGCGCAGCAAATTAAACAGAGGAAAGTCTCAAGTAAAACATGAATTGAGTAAGAGGCTCTTCAAAGATTTATAAAAGCCAGAAGAGATGAACATAGATGCAGGAGCTGGCACTAAGAGAAGAAACATGGGCCCAAGTAAGCCTTAAGAGGAAGAAAAGAAAGAGAAGCTAAATCCCTTTACGGGCAAATTAAATATGTGAACTTATTCATTCGCTTAAATCTAAAACTTATTTATATACACAAAATCTCCCCTATCTTGCGCATACTTTAGCTTTATCATCGCTGACTATCTTAGCAGCACTTTTAATAAAATCGACTGTATCTTTCTTTAAATCATGCATTAGATGGTAGAGCAGGAATTTCTTATAATGACCTTTCAATAATCTCCAATATAATTCAATTCCATAGAACTAAGGGCTGTAAGGAACATTAAATGCAGGTGTTATATTTATAGCCTTTCATATTCCTTCCTTGAGTCTTTAGTTTTATGAACTGACAAGTTATCAACGAATAGAATAATCTCTTAGTCAGCGTACTTATCTCTGAGTTATTGCAAGAACTTAATATATTATTCAGTCTTTATAGAACGAGGGTGAATAACATAAGTCTCGAGGCCACTATCTTCACTTATTCCACCAAGAATAGCATGAGTTTACACCTTATCTTTTTAGTCATAAACTTCTATATTACTATACCTCTTGTACCAAGACCTTGATATAAAGGTATTGAATGTAAATACTGCCTCATCAGCGTGTATGAACTTTATATTATGCTCTTAAGACCTCTGCATTTAATCGAATATATAATTTAAATTAGTCTTATAAAATGGAACATTAAAGACAATCACTCTCTTAATGCGATTGACTGTCTTGTAAGATATTCCATTCTTTTTATATGTGTTCGCCATAGATTAAGCATATATGTGATGCTCAGGAAATTGGCGATGAAACATCACAGCCCTTTAGGCTAGAGAGAAATGAGCCCAGTATTTAAGAGTCTTATCATTAATAAGATATTTAATATGATGATGCTAAAATTTTAAGGGTCTCTTAGGCATAGAATAAAGATGCTATCTCTTTAAATTCAATGCTAATAGACAGTGAGACCTCACAGTTGCTGGAGATTTATGGAGTAGCCTTGCTTTCGAAGTATAATTCAGAACAGGCTTGAGTTATTCACAATATTCATCAGATCCATATCGCAACATTACAATAAATCTATATACTCACTTAAAATACTAATATTTATACATTAAACCCCTAGATAAACCCTATTAAAACCCAAAAGTATGCACTAATAGTCTACATTTATCAATCAAAAATTTGGGGTTATGAATTTTTCCTTCCTGACATCGCGTCTTATTTAGTCTCATAATGTGGAAAATATCACACTTTTTTGGAATGTTCATATCACTCATTTTATGTGAATCTATGCATGAATTAAATATACTTGAGTTTTTAATTATGAGCTAAGAATTAGGAGCTTTTGGAGGATAGGAATGTTGACATGGTATTTGAAAAGAAGTTAAAAAGAGGGTTTGGGGACCATCTCATGAGGGAAGGTCACATCAAATTTTTGGAACATTATTTTTATGTAGATTTTTGCAATTAATTGATTGGCATTTTTACATCATATCCTTACTGTTTGAAGGCCTTCCTTTGAGAGATAAAAATCACAAGATATCTGAAAGTAATGGAGAGATTCCTAGAAATATGCAGGTAACATTTGTTTTCATAACAAAAACACATTTGAATGAAGAATGGATCTATTGAAGATGGCCTCAAGGATTATTATGATTTTATTTCATAAAAAATTTAATTTTATGTGCTTTTTGGTATCAAAGCCTCTGCTGATGTTGTCATTCGATGCAATAGGTCGCGCAACCATATTTAAATGTGTTAATTAAGGCTTAATAGCGAAAACCTTTGGAAACCTTGCCATTACACTCTCTAGATCAATGGTTATGAGCAGAAGCACCTTTCTCAATGAGTGCTTTTTTATCATAATTTTCACAATCAGATAAACACAGTCTCATTCAATGAATATCTAGTATTATACTATATGGAATGTGCACTTGATATTGAGTCAAGTTGACCTGGGTAAACTTTTGATTTCTGACAATAGAAAATACTTTTCAAGAATTAAAAATGTTTCCTTGCTGAGTTCTCGTCTTATTTAGTTTCTTAATGAGGAAAATATGACACTTTTTGGGAATTTCATATCACTCATTTTATGTGTATCTATGCTTGTATCAAATATACTTGATTTTTGAATAATTAACTATGAATCAGGAGCTTTTGGAGGATAGAAGTGTTGCCATGATCATGTGGTCATGGTCATAGTCAACATGCTCAGGATTACCACGGAAGCAGTGAACATATGACCACGTATTTGGTGAGTTGAGATGTGACCGTGGTCACTGCTCTATTTATAAGACATTCGATGAATTAATACTGAAATCATTCATTTTCAAGAGATGGTCATGTGGTCATGGTCATAGTCACCATGCTCAGGGAGACCACGGAGGCAGTGACCACGTAACCACTTCTTCCTCAAATAGCTCATTTAGCATCTTCAAGGAAGTGATCTCTTCAAATGTAATGAAGAACGTTTGTCATTTAACTTGTATTTGACCAAGTTAAGTTTCTAAAGTCCAATACACCTTCCAATTCCTAGTGCTAAGCGTCGCATATCAAAACTTTAAATCATTCTTTCCATTAGAGGGGTGCCCAAAACAACGATGGAGAAGATTGTCTCGAGCAATTTAATAATTTTATAAGTTATTAATATATTAGTAATTTTAATTTCATAATTTTTTAATTATATTATAACTCCGTTTTGTTTATCAATAAAATCCATTTATTAATATTTATACAACTTATTTTTTATATAATTTTATTCATAATAAATATAATATAGAAGGTCATCATTAGCCCTCATATTATGAATTTACCTCTATATATATTTCACAAATTAACTTAAAATTATACTAATTTGATATAATTAGATGAGAATAAAATTTTATAAAAAACCTCAAAATAGTGACACGTTCATAAAATTAATATGAAAAAAATCGAAATGCGGATAAATTTATTTCATCTCTGCAATATATTATTCACTTATTACCATGATCAATAGTAGTAAATTTTAGTTACTAAATAACCTGTAATTTAATGATTATATAATTTATAATAAATTAAGGATTTCTTTTATAGTCATGTTGAATACAAAGTGATTAATTATGGAAATAAATGAATCAAGTGGTATGATTATATATGTATGTATGCATATCTTATGAACTATTAATCAAGCTGCTAGATTAGATTTAAAAACGAATAAACAGAAAAGAAATATTAATTATTAATATTACTATGTGATATACATATGGGGACACTGAGTATTTGATATTGTTATCGTTGCTCTTAACAACAATGGATACTTTTTCTTGATTATAATTCGCTATATATTCTAAAGTCCAAGTGTTGCTTTCATTGATTTACCTTTAAATATTACTCATTTTTTTAATAACTAAGAGTAACCGATATCAAAAAGAGTAAATAATATCATTGTAAGCAGTAGGGTACGTTATATAATTATAATTTTAGAACATTTTAATTGTATATCCTAGCATTCGAATAACTTGAACCCAAAATATTTTATAAATATTTTTATATTTTTTAAAAATTCATTTGCTAAAACATAAGGGGACCACTCCAATAAAGACTTCAACTATTGAACATCATCCTCAAGTTAAGGCCAAATGATATCACTTCTATGCAATTTGTTGTTGAATACAACAGAGATTCGTGTTAGAAGCCAAGAGATAAATGACTTAAATCTCAAATTTGATTCTATCTACAGAGGAAAATAAGGAGAAACACTTACCCAAGAATATTTTCAGTATCTTTCTTTTTCATCTTGGCAAACCATAATATAAGTCTTTGCTGAGGAGAAGTTTTACCTGAATATTAACATTATGAAAATAAAGTCAGACTAGCAGTGAATATCAGAGGTTTAAACTTAAGGGTATTAATCATTCATAAAAGCCATTTTCAAACTCACAGAGCATCAGTAGTCACACAAACATATCATAAAGAAACAGTAGATATACTAAAACAAAGAATCAAATAAATAGTCATTAAAGTAATACAAAAGAGATAACATGAGGAACTTACATTGAAAAGAGGAGTGACTTTGATAATTTAGATTACAAGGCTTAAGTTCAAATAAAATTAATTCACAGCAATCAATAATTATATTTAAAAATTACAATATAAGATAAAATATTTCAATATTTATTAGATTAATAAATTGATAAATGAAACGAATCACAAATGTAACAAGCCTTGTTAATTTAACTAATGCCACAATAGAAGCAATCTCCGAAGAAAAACATGACCCTACAATGTTCTAAAAATAAGGTCATAGAATAGATCTGGTTGAATACGAATAAATCTATCTATTCAAGATAATCTAATAAAGGGACACGTCATAAGTATTGCAACTACTTCAGAAACTTGCCTTAAATAATTATAAAATATATTTAAATGATAATTCCTAACAGAAATTGTATAGTGTAGATATACAAACACTTAGCAACTAGTTTAAACCGAAGAATTTCATTAGTACTTTGAAAACACTAAACTAACTCAAGGAATTTATATACTAGTATTGATAGTAAAATTCTTTAATACGATTGAAGAAAAGTAAGAGATTACTAAGAAGATAAGATTGACAATTTAAGAGAAAAACCAAATATAAAATTATTGTGAAACTAGATATAAGAGAACCATTAACTGTGTTTATAGTAAATCCTAACTAACAAGATAGTTATCAAAATGAGACAAAGCATCCACTGAAGATGTAGAATTTATACCTTATCCATTACAGCAATTAAAAGGAAAAATGATATTAAGCTTAACATGATAATTACTAAATATTATAGGTTAATTAAACCCACTATATTCAAATGATTAATAATTACCAAAAAGAATCAAATAAGCATTGCAAGTCAAAGTGACTAAAGATAGCCCAGCAAATTAGATAATGACCGCACAAGATGAGCCAATTATAAAATTCAACAACTGAACATCAATCTTATAAGCTAAAGAAGTCCTTTTGACTGAAAAGCAACAGAAATAGGAAGAAAAGAAAGGGAATTTACCAAAAAATAAATAAGTTATAAAAAATAAATGCACTATTCTAGATTCGTTAAGTCTTACAAGTGGTAAAATTAGTCAATGTCTAAGATTCCAAAGTGTGAAGAACATGTTATAAATTGAATAAATTTCAGATAAATAAAATATTTTAAAATGAGAAAGACAGACTTGCTTAATCTGATGGAAGTCCAGAAAGAACCACATATATACCAATAATCTTATACTACGAATGAAAATATATGAGGAACTAAAACAAGCAGACTTAAGCAAATTCTTAATGAAAAAGTAAGTTAGGAATGATTAAAGTGAGAATAGAAATAAAAAATATTACCACGATAAGGCAAAAATATCGGAGATGGATGCTAAATCAGGAAAGAGTAATCAATTAAAAGTAGATCTATTATTCCCTGAAATCACACCAACTTTCGGTATAATAAAGAAGCCTAAAACAACTTATAATTAGTTTAATAACAAAGATATAAAATACTATTTTCAAAAAGAGGAAATCTCAAGCGTAAAGCGTAGAGGGGAAGAACACACAGAAATGTCATAAAACAATATTATGAAATTTATGCAATAAAGGACATCATAAAATTTGAAGAATTATAAAACATTATCATTAAATCAATGCTTTTAATTTTGATACAATTGTAGTAAAAATTGTCAAAGTTACTATACTTAGTGTTGCTGGCAACATAGTAAGTCTTCAAATGCAAAAAATAAGCATTTCAAGATAATGGAATTTTAACATCATATGTAATAAAAAGAAGATGACTATAATATAAAAGGCAATAACTAGAAAGGAACACTAAAAAATTATATGATAAACCAAATGAAGATACAGAATATAATACAACGTAGAATGAATGATGATTTGATAACTTGAATATAAACTACATATACGATTTCTTTATTTAATATTGGAGCTTAAGATCACTTGCACTTTAATTTTTATAACTTAACTAAATTAAATTTGACATTTAATTGGATCTTAAAGTATGTAATATTTTAATTGTTTTTGTTTGCTTTTTATCTTTATTATTACAATCACTTTAATCTATTTACATATTATTTTTCATTCCCCATAGCCTAATATTAAAGTTTATATAGAATTAATATCAATCTATTATAAGATTACCTATGATTGTTTCAAAATCTTTTCAAATTAAAAAATAATGCTATAAGTCAGTACTAAATTGGCGTTATATAACTAAATACCAGGATAAAGTGGAGCAATGAGCGCATATTTTCTATTCATTTTATTATTTTAACTCCAATAATTTCCTTCATTAATTGAATTTGTTGCAAAAACATATAAATCCGTGATTTAGCAAATAGTTAAAACTTAACTTGACATTGTTAACCCTTCATTTCAATCATATATCTACAATTTATTGATGAAATTTTTTATAAAATATATATATGTATATCATTAAATGATGAATATACTAACTTGTGAGAATTGTAAACATAAAAATTTAGTCAAAATCCTATAATTATTCCCATTTTGACACCTTTCAGAATCAAAATACTCATAAAAATTATAGTTTACCATTTATGCATTTAAAATTGATAAATTAGTTGAAATAACTTTTGAAAAAATAGGATTAATAAATAAAATTCATTTTTATAATATGATTAATGCTTTAATTTTCATATAATCTAACTCATTTTATTATATTTAAACTTTAACTTAAGTATTTAAAGTCTTTCATACAGTTAATGAACTCGGGTTTTTTATTTATTTTAATCCATTAATTTCAAAACTAAATTCAAATAAAACTATTTTGCTTTGCATTCATTTATTTTTAAAGAATAAATAGAATATATTTAAATAGATATATAGGTGTATAGTGCAATAATTATCATAGTAAATTATAAGCCAATTTGTGATACTAAAAATACAAATTAAACTAAGTATTTAGTAAAGAAACATAAAGAACATTATTAATTACATGAAAATTAATGCACTTTAATTTTTATTTGTATGTTATTGTAGATGAGGATGGGGCAGTTACAGAAAGTGAAGGAATAATTTAAGTATGTTGCTATCATCTGAGTATTGTTAATTATTGACCCTTAAATTGGAATTCTAATTTTAGATAATTATTGACTTTAAAATTTAGGTTTACATTAATTCTATGATTCATATGCTCTTTAATTTTATAACTGCAATAATTAAATAATAATAATAATAATAATACTAATAATTTGATCACATTGAGGTCTCTGGGGACCCCCGATCAATAAGCTTTAAAGCATATAAGGGTCAAGCCCTTTTAATATTATTTAAATCATCTGATCTGTTCAATCTCTCTGGTTGTCTCATCATTGATTCTATTTCAATTAATTCTTTAAAATTAACTCAAAAAAATGAATTCTTGTGAGCCCACAACTGTCTTAAGTATACTCTTTCTCTGTAGAAATTGAGTAAATGTTTTTCAATCTCCTTCTCTTTTTCTTCGCTATCTATGGAGCTTACTCCATCATAAACTCCGGACTCAACATATTCTTGGAGTTCTTACATAGTTTCATCAAAAGCTCTCAGAGTTCTGTAGCTATTTTCCATGCAGTCTGTGAGATTGAATATTGGGCACCGTTTCCCATTGATTTTCAAATCAAATAAACCCACTTCCTGAAACATCTTTAATTAAATTTTATTATTATATAGTAAATAAAAGTCCCAAATCTTTTATATGTTATTTAATAACTTTCTTTAATTGTATTGGATAATATCCAGATTTAACTAATAAATCTATGGGGTTTAGGGATTTAGGGGTTTCTGGGTTTTCAAAAGTAAGGTTCTCCGGCTTTGGACCGGAGTTTTTATTGTTAGTGAATGTGTTTAACTTTTGTTTGTGTTGGTGCTTGTTCCCTATAGTAGACATTGTTAGTTGACTTAGTATAAATTTGTTTTACTATTAAATAGCCTAATATGATTTTGGGGTGATTCCCCTCATATCTTTGGTCAAAATCTTATTAATGTCTTGGGTGATTCTCTATTAGTTTAATTTTCCTATTAAATAGTAGGAAAGTAAATTTCTTATTGTGTGACGTATTTGAGATGTTAGAGAATTTTCGGGAGTGATTCCTTCCAAAACGTATCTTAGTGCATTCTCTATTGAGTATAGAAAAATGGTAAGTAGTGGATTTTGAGTTGTTTGGATAAAGGATAGTTGAAGGGATCGTTAGTTATATGAGATTTTTGGACAGTGTTTTAAGTCTTCTTTCCTTAATAATTTCTTTGTAGTCTTGATTAAGAGATGTTTAAAACTAAATGACTGAATTTCTTCTGTCAGGCCTCACACCTAGTTGAAGTTAAAAATGTCACCATGAACAGAGAGTGGACTATTTGGGGTTGGGGTGGAGCTAAGTAAGTGAACTAATTGGACGTAAGTTCACTATTTTTGTTGGTTAAGATAACTGGACTCTAGGTAATCAATTCGAAAATTAAGAAAACCTAATATTGAGTGAGTGCTCCGGTTGTGCTAGGGTTGTGTATAGTACCTAGCTGAGTTGGGAACGGGTGCTAAAAGAATGTACTGACTTAAGGGTGTCAAATCTGACATACTCTATGATTTAAGGCCACTCGTGAGTATGTATGTACTTCTTTGTTAAAACACACCTCTGGATGTTGAAGTCCAGCTGGGGGAAGTTCGCTTTTCGGACTAGTGAGGTAAAAGTTTACCTCTTGATTAGAACGGTTCGACTGTCCCTCCTCGTTCCGACTCTTTTACTTAACTTTCTAAGTTAATAATCGTATTTTTTTTTTGCAATAATTAAATACATTTATAAAATGTAAATAAACATAGCTACATGAATTAAATATCCATAAAGATTCTTTATTTTAAATATTGATGAATTATTAAGAAATTATTTGTTGAGTAATATCTAATAATTCATGCTTAATACTTAGATAATAAAGTAAGGTAAAAAAGACTATAAATGCATGCCTAATTATTTAAATATGGCTAAATTTAATTATATATCAAAGTGTCTTAATAATCTTGGCAATCAGGAGGTATGATTCATTCAACTACTAAGGTATCCTCAAGAGGTCATTGACTTTCACCATACTCGTCATCTGCTCATTTTCCTGACTGCCGTAGAGTTATTAGAACACGAAATCACTTGTTTTTTAGTTAATGCTATTTTACGTTTGCAAATAAAAAGTAGGGAATTTCGGGGTTGTTCTCAACAGTATCTTATAAAAGCAGGAACTTCTCAAATATATATATACATATATAAAGATTGTGAAAATTTGGGAGAAGGTTTTGATAAATAAATATAGAGAGCGAAAATAGATTAATCTTAAGAATATTGTTGTTTAGCTATGCGAGCAATCCTCTGTTGAATGCTAATATAGTCTTGAATATTTTAACTGTCTCTTCACATCTTAAAGTACTCTTAATTTACATAATCTGTGTTGAATTGCATTTCTTGAAGGTCTCTGATCATGCCTTAACCTCTGTAGCCGACTTAGGCTGTGTCAATTATGTTTATGTTGTAATCTATAAGCAGAAATATTTAGAGATTGTTTGTTACAAGTGTTTTCACTTACATCCAGTACTTGAATAGCCAATCCCTGAGCCTAAGTTATAAACGTTGGTATAGATCATCTGCTGCTTGGATATGGTTTTTCCATCAACCTTAACCTTGCTGAAAGGCAATTGGGTGATTACTATTTACAAATGCACTATGCATTTGTTGTCGTTGCCCAAAAGTCTAAGCTTGATTATCTCATAGCCAACAAGTATAAATGTCTCTGAATCCCTAACTTCTTATCGTGGTCATTCTTGGCATGTAGTCTTAGCATAGGCCTTTCGGCTTATCTGATTCTCAGTCTTGCAGTCGAAGTAAGGGGCGAATCTTTGAATGGGCGGCTGCCAGTGGCACAACTCCACGCAGCGGGAGCTATCTCACGACGATGGAACTTCCGACTCAGACATCTATCCTGGGGGGCGAGATAATCAAGCATCACTGTTTCACAAAAGGGCATTGGAGTTTCACAAAGTGATGGTTTACACATATAGTGCTAATGGTTTCAGATATGGAGAGAAAAGCATTTCTGTCAAACAATCAAATCTCTATAGTTTCCTAACCTTTCTCCTCTATACTGAGCGCTTCTCTCTATATTGTAGTGTAAGATGCCTTGCAGATTCTCCTTCTATCTACAGGATTTCATTCATGACGCAGAGCAGTTGCCAATATGGAGGCAGGGGGATCCTGAAGCAGATCACTGTGCACGCTGCGCTCGTTGGCTTCTCAACCAATGGAGTTCCAATCCTCTCAGGTACTTTAGAGCTCTAATAAGACTTCTTCGCACCAAAGGGAGCAGGCTCACATGCCAACAGATGAAGTTTATCAATTTTTAGCAAGCAGTGAATATAAGACTATCTAATAATATTGCTCTTTCAGACCCTGCCCTTATACCGACAGTCTCAGCGCAAATGCCGTTGCTGCATCATGCTCTTTTACCTCACAATGAGAAGGGGGCCTTGAAATACGTCAATACTTATCTTCAAACAGCCCATAGAGTCACTAGTATTGTAAGTATTGCTAGAGATGGTCACATGATCTTTTGACCATACCAGGTCACTGGTGGTGGGTTATGGCAGCCTTGCGATATTGACGCTTGCAATGGTGTTACAATAAATGGCAAATAAGCCTGTGCCTCAACCTTCTTCTCCTCATTTTTTGCTAGCCGTTTAAATCCCAGTAGAAGTGCCTTGATGGCTGGTAGCTACAACAGAGATTTTTAGACATGCCACAGCAGTTCAAGTCACTAAGGTTAGGTAGCCTGATATAAGGCAGTCGCTCTCAATGGCTGTGAGGCTTAATGTTCAGAATGCTGGAGTGACATTGATATAGGGGGTTAATTTAGTTTTGTTTAATTCAAAGTATCTGTTTTCATTGTTATTCGTTTGAGTTAGTTGTAAACTTAATCAAATTATAATAAACATCTATCATTAATTTTGCTATTTATTGATATATCAAAGATTCAATGTTACCTTTTGTCACCTTTTTCATTTCATTCAATGGGGTTTTGTATATGTATAAATTCCATCCAATTTCTCAGAGTATTCAGTCTCCTTTAATTGCACTTTTAATTGAGTAAGTCTATGTTATTTATTAATTATCTCTTGATATTATTCAGTATCGATATTGGCCTGCTGGATTACTCAAGAATATGTAGTTCTCATAATTTCACAACATTGTCTCATTTAATCATATCGATAGTATTATCCCACTTTAATGATTAAATCTAAACAAACTTTACTTAAATTTATCAAATTTGAGCAGTTTTAACATAACTTGATAAAGCCACCAAGACTGCGATGATCTCTCATCTTCTGGATATACTATTAATCTCAACATGAAAATATTCACTAATCCAGAATGTCTTGCCCCTACTTGCTACTACTCTAAATTTAGTCAAAATAGTTAAAAATAGTGAATATAACACGCTTTAAGAAATAAAAATAAAGTTAGTTGAAATATTTATTTTAATTGCTTATTACATTTTAATTTATTATAAATATAAATATATTTAATGTGTATATATAAAAGTATTTATTTATATACAAAATACTTTTATTTTTTGTGATAAAAAAAATGAATTTGCTTCTAATTTAAATTTGGCTACAATTATTCATTATTAAAATATGAGTAATTTAGAAATAATTTTATTATAAAATTTATAAATCAATAAAATTATCACATTTCAATATATAGGATAAAAATTGAATTTCATATTTGTAAATAATTATTAATTAATATATTATGAATAAAATTATTTATATTTTAAGCAGCAATAATATTATAAATTTACAGCTTAAAATATAAAATAATAAAAAGAATTATCAAACAATTATATCAATAGTATTTGTAAAAATTATATGATATTACTTAATTATGCATTATGATATACATTTAAATTATTGGCTAATTTATTTTTTAATTTTGATTGATTATTAGCAATATTATTGGTAACAATGTAATTGATACCATTATTTAAGTTGTTGATCTTATTATTACTTTGTTTGTCCATTTAATTCAGAGTAAGTATAAGAGTTTGTCAAGATATGTCTTAAGGAATTTACTAAACACTAAAGGGACTCCTCATTTTAATATATTTTCTCTAGGTAACTTTAACCTCATAAAGTGATTTCTGAGCTACCTCAAACAATTAACTGATGATAATCACCATTAAAAAATATAACTGATGCATCTTATCTAGGAGGGACTTTAGTATTTGTATCACTTGGAGCGTAAAACATTACAAAGTCGTTAATTTAGTTTATGTCTGTAATAGCTATTAATCAATCATTGAGTGTGTTGTCTTCCATAGTTTGATCTTTATTCGTTATATCAATAGCTTTATTAGTTGCCTTCTCGCTCTTGAAGCTACCACGTCATTTCTCTTACTTGTATTTCTTCTTGCACGATACGGGAATGCATTGATGCTTTCTACACCTACAATGGCTTCCACAGTTTTTCTTGTTATTCCTGGTTGGTAATGCTTGTAACTCATCAACTGAAGCAAGTTGTGTAATCTTTCTGAAAATATGGTTGGAATCAACGAATTCAGAATAGGAGGTTTGGATGTGAATTGTAGGAGCAGGATTGTGGAGAGAAATGTATAGAGGAAGACCACTGGTTCTTCTTTAATGAGGACATTTAATGATATTCCAAATGTAATGATATTAATTTAGGTTCTAAAAAAATATAAAAAGGGTTAATGATATTATTAAAGCCTTAAAAATATTAATTTTTCAGTTGCTATTTAAAGTAAAATTAAGATGCAATTGTAGAAGTAGCTGTATTGTCTCTTATTAAAATGCAATTGAAGGTTTTTTATTATAATTATAATAATCAATTATAAATATTGACACATTTATAGAGCAATTATATATCTTTTGAATAAAATAAAATATTCATATATTTGGCCGAGTCTCTTTAACTCTTAGTTCAAAAACACATATCAAGTGTTGGAAAATTGTTAATTCATGTCCATTATTTAGAACAAAAGGTTTGTGTCTTAGTCCCTCTTTCTTAAGAAGGCAACTTTTGTCATTTAAGTCTGTATATATTAGAGTTTATGAGCTCATTCAATTTGGATTATAAAAGAAACATAGAAGCAACATTTTTATTTCAATAATTTTATTGATGTTTATCCATGATTGAATAAGATTTAATATCAAAATTACAGAATAAAGTTAAGTTTAAATTTTATTTATTATTATAACTAAGTAAAGATCGTAATATTGCGGCTAGAAAATAATTTCCATCTTTGATTTGCTCAATGATGTCATATTTTTAAAATAATATAATAAAGTTTCTCATTATTAGTTCAATGAATAATTCAAGCAATAGCTATTGACTTTATAAACATTCAATTGAAATCTTATAAATTTACATTTTAGAGTTTCAAAAAAATGATGGAATGTTTTATTATTAAAAAAACGATATTCTTAATTGTCATATGTCCCCCCTAATACAGTATTTTCTATTGTATTTATTTTTAAGTGAGAGTATTTCAATCTTTAAAATTAATTAAAATAAGTTCTTTAGTGTATTCTGTTTTATCTCTCTAAAGAATTCGTTAGATTAAATGGAAATAAATTCAACAGAGTGGGGTATGTTAATGTATACTACTTTGCAATAAACTAATAAAACAGTTACCATTGTTAAACTTATAAGTTTTGTGATAATTATACACTTTAATTATTATTTTTATATAATTTGTTTATTTATTTATCTATCAATCTAAATCCTGAATAATCCATTTTAATTTTTATTTTAAGCTTGGATTAGTGTAAGCATCATTAAAAGAATCCTTAAGTTATACCTGCTAATTAGATCTTAATTTTTCAATCAAGAGAATTAGGTTAGGTTTAGTCTAAATATGCAGTTGGATTGATATCACTTCAACTAGTATCTTTGCAGTCTGTCGAATTAAGGGATTTTTGAGTTTATTAAAGCGTATTCTAAATAAAATTTATAAATTTACGATAAATTATATATTATAGTTAGTTAGTTAGTTAGTTAATCACTTAGGTAAGTTTGAAGAATAAAATAAAAACTTTTGGAAACTCATAGCGTGTGAATCAAAGTAATTCATTACTTCTCGTGATGCTCCTCTTCTCTAGCGCTCTTTACTTCTTCTGGTTTTTCTTCCATCCCCTTTGAGCTCTCCTCCTATACTTTTCTAATCTCTGAAGGTTGCATCTGGTTGATTTCTTTAATTCTAGGAGTTTGAACACTAGCTTTGATCATCTCCTGTGCCTCCTTAGTGTCCTTCTTCCCCTAGAAATCTTGCCTTTAGTGTTGAGCCTTTGAGCCGTCATTTGATAGGTACCATTCGGCTTCTGTCAGGTCCTCATCTACATCACTGAACTCTCCTCCCTGTCTATCATCTTCTCTCTCTAGTTCAAATTGTGTAGCGTTTTTCAGAACTAACTCGTCCCATACGTCAATTTATGAGTGCAAGTTTATCATCGTCGTATCTAGATCTTTGTCCACGAGTAGCCATAGCGCTTCACTTTTCTTTTCCCGGTTCACCTCCATCTCCTCTTTCTCTATTGCCAGCCCAGATCTGCCAATGTCTATTTTAACAAAACCCAACTCCAAGTTTAGCATAAGGTAGTACCTCTGCATGTTGAGCCAGTCTTTTGCAAAAATTTAGAACACTGGTTGTCCTTGTAGCTCAAGAGCTAAGTGGTTTATCATTAGAATTGCCATAATGCCATAATCTTCTGGATCTTTTACTTGGTTAATCTCTTGAATTTTTGAGATTTAGTTTATCGCATACTCTTTGCCTAATACTTCGCTTAATAGGGAGCTTAATTGCCTCATGTGCTTCTGAACTATTGCATAACTTCCTACTTGTCTCCTTGTGTCCATCATCTCCAATTTATGAGAATGTTTAGCAATCTTTAGTATTATCCAATTTTGGCAGTTCCTGATTGAACTTTAACAACATACCGGCAGTAGGGCAGCTTCAATGTGTTCTTGTTGCCTCCAGAATTTACAGTTCTCAATTTTCCAGTTCATTGTCCCAATGCACTTCTCCAGTTGAGTAATACCTCTGTCGTTCAGGACTATTGGCGGTAGGATGATTTGCGAGAGTCTTTACTCATTGAATTACACTTCTTCAATCAACTTCAAGCACTGCTCCATTGTCTCTTCCTGTATGTGCTTCCCTGGAATTAGACTCATATGTTGCCAATCGTCATTTATTTCAATCCAGTGTGCCTTCTACTTCTCTGTCCACAACTCTTCCTCTTTCACTCCTCTCTTCCTAGCTGCTGCTCTGTCATCGTATCTTCTCACTAGTGCTTTCTCCATCTTAGATCTTGTGCTCGGGCAGCACACAATGGTGACCATTCTTGCAGTTTGTGGAGTCCATCCTTTCTTAGCGTGGATTATCTTATCGAATCCATGGCATTGCACTTCTGATAAATCTTATATATTATACTAAATATTGGATTAAGTTTTATAAGAAGAGCAATGATATCTCAGATGGTGATGCTTTGTCTCTTGCCAAAAATTTAAATTTCAAAAAACATATCTATAGTTCAAGTTAGTTAGAGCAATTTTAGAGCAAGAAAGTGACAACTTAGAAGGATTCAAAAGCTAGTCAAGGAAAACTTTAGTTTTTCAATGGCGATAGATATGAGAGAAAACGGAGAAATGATAATTCTGTTTTTATTTAGTTATCTTAGTCAATATCAATAAGTATACTTAATATTTATTATCAAATTCATAAATTATATATTATCCAAGATATAAATTATGATATCAATAAGTGTCAGATCCTCAACACTGATAAATCAAACGAAAAGTTTTCAAAATGAAATTTGGGTATGTAAGCTTATATATATATATAAGTTTAAATGCAAGAAATAACTGAAATTACCCCTATAAAGTATAATAGATTCAATATAATATCACATATTTTGATTTAAAACATCACTTCCTAATGAATTATCTCAATTTGAGTAACTCGTCTCTGTAGCTTTGATTCGGAGTATGCAAGCTATCTTAGTAATTTTATCAATAAATTATTTATATATTATTGGATTAATAGCAAAAACATATAAAGGTAAAAAATCCAAGCATATTATCAAAAGTATCAAGTTACAAAGATTGTAAGAATCGCGTTTTAATTTTAAGAAATTATGCCTAAATGCAAACAATATAATTCTCATTGTTTCTTTTCATAAAGGATTTGATGAGTATTTATTCCCTTAATCTAATGCAGTTGACAAACCGTGGGTCTATAGGTATTATAAACATTTAATTAAAATTAAACCCGTTCTAATATTGTTTTGCTTTGATCATCAAATAAAATGCTAATCGCATGATTGAAGATTTTTAATGCAACTTCTTTAGAAAAATTTAGTTTTCTGTTTCAAGTTATAAACGAACTTAAAATATTCTTATAAATATAAAATTATAATTCATAAATTATTTTAAAATTATATTCAATAACATATCAATTAATATTAATATTAGTTTAATCAAGGTGATTTGTGTATATTTTATAGCCACAAAATTAGCTTTAATTATTTAGCTAAAATAGCATAATTATAGGTAGATTAATTAATTTAATCAAGATTGCACATTTAACTGTATTTATATTAATATTTATATATTTTTAGGTACTCTACCGCATTTGACTGTTTTGCGGTAGAGTACCTTAATTATATTAATTATCAATATCAAATAAATTAATTTTAAATGCTTTTATTAATTATGACATTTAGTTTCTATAAAAAGTAATATATAATAAATAAAATAATAGTGAATTATAATTATTTAATTTTAAACATATCAAATAATTTTTTCTATATGCCTTGTTGCTTTATAAAGCAATATTTTTTATTTATTTTTGTTTTTTATAAATACTATATTTATATATTACTTTTTATAGAAACTAAATGTCATAATTAATAAAAGCATTTAAAATTAATTTATTTAATAATTAATATAATTAAGGTACTCTACCGCAAAACAGGTCAAATGCGGTAGAGTACCTAAAATATATAAATATTAATATAAATACAGTTAAATGTGCAATCTTGATTAAATTAATTAATCTACCTATAATTATGCTATTTTAGCTAATTATTATGGAATCTTTATTAATTAAATGAATTTAATGTCGTGTAGTGGACTGTACTACTTTTACTCTGTGTTCAATTTCCATTTTATTGACTCTCTCCTTTTGAATTATTTTCCTTTAAAGTTACCTTCAAATATTATTGCTTTCTATATATTAAACAAGCTGATTTATAACTAAAATATAAACTAGTATACTAACATTATTTGTTTTTAAAAAATATTTTGTAATGTCAGATTTATAGAATTTGACTTCACTTAACTAATATTAAATTAAAATTAATTGAATCTTCAATTCATATTTAGCGTAGAAATTATCTATGAGTGTGAAGAATGATATTTATAAATTTTATAATTCTACAGGTATATATATATATGTGTTTTCTTATTTGTCATTAATTACTAAGAGAATGGGCAAATTAGTAAGTAATAGCTGAAATATTAGTCTTTTTCTTGCAGTCAAAGGCATCATGTGCTTAGTTAATTAAAAGATTTCTCAACATATTTGAGTTTTGCTTTTTCAAAGAGATTGAATTTATTGTCAATCGATAATATTTCATTTTTAAATTAAGATTTATCCCAATTTTTATATTATTGCCCTTTATTATATGAAATAAATTTTTATTTACACTTTATTAAATATAATAGAAGAATCTTAATAATTTAGATTGAATAAAAATATTATATAGCGATAAAGAGCATTAATTTGATAATTATATGTAAAGATGAATGGAATGAAATCATTGTATTCATCTTCTTCGGGATAGTATTGAGAGTGTAATAAGCACTTCGAATAGTTTCATGTTTTATTGTATATTATCAAAGAATAGGTTATAACTGTCACATAATATTGTAGTTACTAGTTATTTAGATGCGTAGCCTTCTCAATTCCTATATTATAAGATTCGCTTTTATTAATTTTGTTTTCAACTTTTTTGAATTTTGATTTTTCCTTCTCATCCATTAAATGACGTATACTATTAATATCATATCTTCTAATCATAAATTTATAACTATCTGACTATATTAAGATCCAGTATTAATTTTTTCATCAGAAAATAATAATAATAATAATAAAAATAATATTTTCTGTAAGCATCTAGAGAGAGATATCTACATCTTTATCCATGAAATCTTAGAGATCAAAAGCCAATCATAAAGGACACCAAGAGATATTGGCTTTGTTTCTCTTAAAAAATCATCTTGTAATCATTCGGATAATATCTATTAACTGAGTAATCATCATTGGTATTATCCAAATTAATTACTATCTTTCCTAAGTCCATTTATAACTTAAGAAGCATTAAATAGAGCAAAATGAAATGCAACAATTTATTGATCTAATTGATAGTGATTATCATATCATAAAGATTAATAATTAGATAGATAGATAATAACTTAAGGTAAATATATATTCATTTAATACTATGGTAAATATATATTCATTTCATTTCCATTTATATTGTGTGAGTAAAGTGCACGAAATGTAATTCACTACAAAGTTTAAACTCAATTTTCTTCATTTTTCATTTGCGTTTCCTCATCATTCATATTGACTCTTTGTGTCTCCTTCTCATTGACATTGTTGTTTCCAGTCTCTTCCGCTTCCACTGTCCCTGTGGTTTGTGCCTCCTTTCCTTTGAGTGATGGTTTGATCCTTTGTTGGTCCTTGGTGAGCTCAAGCTTCCTCCTCTCCTCCTTCCCTTTCTCAGACTTTCCTCTTATTTTCTATACTTTTGTGCATAAAAATCTTTCTATTTCTGCGATGTTTTCATCTATTAATAATTATTAAATATGTCAAATAAGATTTCCGGTATTTAATTAATTTATTGTAGTTTAATCATGCAATATAATTAAAGTAATGTAGACATTCATTTATAGTAACTGATTTTTAAAGGAATTAATCTCAATCAAATTGGAATTATTAACAATGAATAAAGTTAGAAATTAAAGAAATTCATTCAATCTAAAAAGATTTCTCTAAATAAAACAGAGTAAAAAAGAGATTTTTTTAAAATAAAAATATCTTTACTCTAATTATACATTGACATTATGAAATAGTTGTATAACATCCTCTGACAGTTAGGCTTCATTAGTACCAAATTGCAGATACTTTTATAAGATTTAAAAAAAATGATTTATTTTTTAACTTTATTCGAATGATTCATATCACTTTATAGTTTAATAAGATTTTTTTTATACATACTTAATTTTTCACCTTTTAATTGATTCAAATATTATAAATCTGATTACGAGTTCTTTTAAAATGTAAATGTTTTTTTTAAGAAAATAATTAATCATTTATCTCATTTAATATAGCGCTCTTTATGAACTTCTGAAAATTTTTGATTTTAAGATGTTGAAGGACCCAAAATATTGATTTATAATTTAAAATTAATTTATCACATCAGTACACTCCAGTTTGGATTTTCAAATCATTTCTTAATCTTTATAATTATTCTTATTAGCTTAACACTTAAAATATTTATAAAATTAAACTTGTTATATAAATTTTTAAGGGTTCAATCTACGCAAATAATTCTATTTATTGCAATTTTATTTTCAACTAATAATTAATAAGCATCAAATTCTATCTTTTAATTACAATATTAGAGATCATTTTTAGCACTTACTCTTTCAAATATATTCATTTCAAACTCAAATTTAAATGCTATATAACGTCACAATACTTTCTTTTGATTAATATGAAAAATTTTATAAGTCAGATACAAAACTCTTAAGGCCTAGCAATAAAATTTACATGACTTGGCAGAGTAACTTTAAAAAAAAATTATTTAAAAAATTCCAAAAAATTCATATTTTAAAAAATAACAAAATTATCATATAAAAATAAGTGTTCTATACAGACCAAATTTAAGAATAATTTTAAATAAGTAAACAAAAATGTAAAATAAAAAAAATATAATATTATTTTTAAAAAATTGAAATTAAAATATAAATTAAAGATGAACTCGAATTTGACATAAAAAAACAAAAACAACATATATTATATTAGAGAACTAAAGGGCTTAAGTAATTAAACCTTTCGGCTTTTTCGTTGCTATATTCAATGTTAAATGACAAACAATTTTAAATAGCTTTGAAGATATCACTTCTTTAAACACATTAAAAAGCTATTTGAGGAATTAGAATAGAAATAATTAAATTTTGATAGCAATATTTAAAGGCTAAGCACTTGTTTTGGAATGTTTTCTGGCCTTTTTGCTTTTTCCATGTTCAATTCTAAGTTGAATGAGAAACGATTTTCATTACCTTTGAAGAGATCACTTCATTTAAAATGTTATATAAGCTATTTGAGGAAGTAGCATTCAAAACCCCAAAACCTTTTCAGCAGTTTGATTGAGTTTTTGATTGATAAAAGTAGACTATTAGTGCATACTTTATAAGGGTTTTATTAGGAGTTTAATGTTTAAATATTAGTTTTTTAAGTGAATATATGCGAGGTTTGGGGTCTGTTTATCACAGTGAGTATATAGATTTATTGTTTAAGTTGCGATATGGATATAATTAATATAGTGAATAACTCAAGCCTGTTATGAATTATACTTCTTTAGCAAGACTGCTCCATAAATCTCCGGCTACTGTTAGGTCACACAGTCAAAACCCCAAAACCCCTTAGTGAGGTTTATAAGTGCTTTGATTTGTAGGGTATAGTTGGGGTCTTATTGGGGTTAGTAGAGAAATTAGGCCAATTTGCAAAATGAGAAATAGAAATTAGCGAAATTTAGGGTCTATTTATGATGAGTAATATTTAGATTTACTGCTTAAGCTTAGGTATGGTACAAGTATTAATATAGACTTAGTCAAACCAGTTATGAATTATGCTGCTATTGCAAAGCTCCTGCGCAAGAGTGCTTCAACAGTTAGGTATCATTGCTTGTTGGCTGTTTAGCATTATAATTCAGGCACTTGAAAGCATCCTGCAAGAAAATAAAAGTTCTCACAGCACCATATTGACTACCTCTGCGACTCGAAGACTTTAAAGTATTGGGCACACTTTCCACTAGACTACCGAGCTGTGATGTTTCATCGCAAGTTTCCTGACATGCGTATCTCTCCTTAAACTATAGCAAACATTTATAGAAGAACTGGTATTACTTTCAAGACTGTCAACAGAGTGAAGAGAGTGATTGATTTTACAGTGCCATTTTATAGTAATAATTTAAACTATATATATGATTAAATGCAGAGAGCTATTACTAATAACATCAAGTTCATACACGCTGATGAAGCTGTGTTTACCTTCAACACCTTTATTAATAAAGTCTTGGTATAAGAAGTATGATAATATAGAAGTCTACGATTAGAAAGTAAAGGTTGTAACCCATGCAATTTTAGCAAGTATTAGTGAAAACTCTGGCTTAGAAAGTAATGTTATTCATCCTCGCTCTATTAAGCGAGAGTAGCACATAGAGTTCCTACATAAGCTGAGAGATAAATACAACGATTAAGAGATCATCCTGTTTGTTGTCAACCTCTCAGTTCATAAGACTAAGGAGTCTAAGAAAGCTTATGAAGAGTTAAACATTACTCCTGTATACAATGTTCCTTACAGTCCTTAATTAATGGAATTGAATTCTACTGGAGTTAAATCAAGACCCACTACAAGAAACTGCTGCTATATCACCTTATGCATGACTTGCCTATAGATACATTAGACTTGATTCAGAGTAGCTGCAAGAGAGTAAGTATAGATAATACAACAGTTTGTGCGAGAGAAGGAAGAATGAATGTTTATAAATAAGTTTTAGATTTAAATGAATGAATAATTCACATATTAAACTAACCCATAAAGGGGTTTGGCTTTTTCTTCTCCTCTTCTTATGGCTTGCTTGGGCCCATATTTCTTCTCTTTGTGCCAGCTCCTGCATCTATGTTCATTTCTTCTGGCTTTTAAACAACTTTATAAAGTCTCTTGCTCACTTCATAAATAGTCTATGACTTTCTCTCACTGTGAACCTTCGCATGCTCTTTCATTAGGAATATACCAGTTCCAGGTTTCCCTACAAAGTTATGAATCAAAGCTTACTCGAGAGGAATGGGTGCTTCTTAAGCTCAGCGAGCCAGGTCTCGCTTATTAGTATGCCTTCCTTCTTTTAATCTTCAGGATAAATAGAGTAGCGTTTTTTGTGAGCTTCTTCAATGATCTCTCTGAGATAACTCTCTCTTAAAGTGCCAAGTACTCCAAAGAAGAAGCTCCTTTCTGGAAGCTTGTTAGAGAGTTATTTCTTGGTAGGAAGATAAACCACCAACTCTTCATCTTTCATCGCATCCTCGTAGAGATTAGTAACTGAAATCTCTGGGTAGTTTAGTATATCTATCAACTTTATTTCACTGTTTTTGAAGGCTTTCTTCTCATCGCAGAGTATAGCTTTTAAGAATGAAATTTTGGTACCTTCCATCGTTGGAAGGAATAAACCCACTATAGCATAAGATTAAGTATATGTCACATGCTTACCATGCTAAGTGAGGCATCGTTAGAGATCTTCCTTGCTTCTAAATCTTGAGATCATTTCTTAAGCTTCAACCCTCTTCATTGCAGTACTTATAGATTCCATCCTTGTTTCTTCTATTGTTATTGAATTTCAAATTTTAATATATAGAGTTCTGGATCCTACTGTTAAAAATCTAAGTATTAAATATGGACATCTAATAGGAGGTCATCCATGTAAGGATACGTGGAGAAAGCTGGCAGAAGCTGTAACAAACTTCAGAGATGGAGCTCCATTTTTATCAATTTAGTTCCATTAAATTAGGACTAAATTTGTTTAAATTTGATTAGTACCGGTACTAAATTCGATTAAATTTAATTGGTACCAATTTAATAGTACCAAAACTTAATTAGTACCTAGTTTTTAACTAATGAGGTTTTAATGGAAAAGTTCCAAAATGGTTCAAAACCTAATTGGTACCAGTACCAACCTGAATTTATTCTCAGTTGGTACCAAAATAAAAATATTAAGCATAAAATTAGAAAATTTATAGTTATAAACTAAGTATAAATATGATGTCTAACACCTAAGATCAACCATTGTTGTTGCAGTGCCAGCTCCTATACAAAGTTAGTATAGCCAGTGAGGTTTTTACTTATTAATAATAGAAATTTAAATTTGAATTTAAACATGGCGGCTAACTTAAATCGTAAGGCAGTTTCTCTTGGAACAGGTTAATCATTGCTCAACTTTGGCTCCTCCAAGAAACCAGAAGTAATTTATATTTAAAAGGAGGTAGAGCGAAGAGCTCTAGAGTTTGAAGCTGAAGTCTTTAAAATTTAAGTTTTAAACAAGAAGTAGAGTGCTGAGATGGGAGTTTAAACATAAGTTGAATTGGTTGAGGAAGATAAGGAACAGCAACCAATAGAAAAAATTAAAACATTTTAATGTGAAGGCTGCTAAAATTTTTTCTCAACTGAGTCTAGCTTGAAGAGACACATCAAAGAGGTACACTCTGGTAGAGCTAAGATCTACTTCAAGATTGATAAAGTAGATGGTAGATACTAATGCACTACCTGCATGAAGTCTTATACTCACTCAGCTAAAGTAAAGAGACATATGCAAAACATCATTTAAGCGAATTCCTGATTAAAGATGAGGAAACTTAAAGCTTGTACCTGCTAAAAGAAAAAATAACTCTCTTGAGTCACAAAAAGAACAGTAGGAGAGACTTAAGAGATAGAAGCGGTTGGAGTCAAAACCCCAAAACCCTTTCAGTAGTTTGATTGAGTTTTTGATTGATAAAAGTAGACTATTAGTGCATACTTTATTAGGGTTTTAATAGGGTTTATGTAGGGGCTAAATGTTTTAATCTAATGTATAGTAGTGTTTATTAGAGGGGTTTTATTTTTACTATTCACTCAAACTATACCTTGGCATCATGTGCTAATTTTCTAAATTTGATATCCCCTATCCAGTTGATCATTTAGTCT
>ARYC01001993.1:0-62808 GCA_000711775.1 Oxytricha trifallax
CAATGAAGATTCCCATATTAAAAATTATTGACTTAGATTCTTGCCTAAAAAGCTACCTCACTCTTGAAGATAAAAAAGAGAAGAGAGTCATTACTGATGACAAATATGCTTACAAGATATATCAATTCAATTACTTCCTTGATGATGACAAGTTCCAAATGAAATTTGCAAATGAGTATTATGCTCTTTAAAAGGCAAAGTTAAATGAGTGCAGGCATATCATATAGCTTGATGCTATTTTACTTGGTAAAGATCACGTAGCCTCAGCCTTCCATTACTTGAAATGACTTACAGAGAATTCTCATCTGACAATAGATGTCAGAGATAAATTGGCTAGATTGTATAGCAAATAGTGGAGGGGAGTGAAGAGCTTCACAAGCTAGGCTATGTTCATAGAGACTTAAAGCCAGAGAATATCATGTTGAATTTTCAGCCTCTTAGAGTGTATATTATAGACTTCAACAGAGCTCAAAGAGTGCAAGCCTCTGCATAAGGAAATGTATACGGTACTCCTGGATATTTTCCACAGAGAGAGGATTGGAGAGATGGAGACACTTAATGGGATATCTGGGCTCTAGCAGTAATAATAATAGAGAGCGACATGCAAAGAAACGATTACTTTAGCTGCAAGGGTGAGAGAGATTCTAAGCAGAGAATAAAACAATATCCAGATAAAAATAAAATAAATGGAGGTCTCAGAGAACTTGCATACTCAACTATTATCAAGCCAAGCTAAGCGAATTAACAAACAATAGAAACAATCAAACATCAACTTAGAAAGATAAAATTCAGAGAACTGCCACATGACTCTAAGCTTATGTTTGTGTGAAATATTTTAAAAACTCGCTTGTTATACTCACTTAAAATACTAATATTTAAACATTAAACCCCTACATAAACCCTATTAAAACCCTAATAAAGTATGCACTAATAGTCTACTTTTATCAATCAAAAACTCAATCAAACTACTGAAAGGGTTTTGGGGTTTTGATTATATTAATAGAAAATATTAGAATAACTTCAGAAAAATTAATACCAATGTTTTTGAATAAACTCTCTATTAATATTAAAGTCTTAAATGTTATATATTTGAAATGAAATTTTTATTTTTATATTTTTTATTAAAAATTTCAATCAATTCAATAATGTTAGTTTCAATTTCCTGATAAGGGTTAGCTGCCTTGAAAATTTCTTTAACAGGTTCTTCGAAACCTTATTAGAAATATGAAGTAATAAGGGTTTTTCTAGTATCTAAGTGCCGTCTTATAAAAAGCGTAGGCTTAATCATAGTTTGCTTAACAAAGTAGAAAAAGCAGAGGCAACATTATCTGATTAGATAATTCTGTAAGATTTAATCCTCATTCTTTATTTTCAGTATTGCTACAATTTAACAATAATGTTTACTGGTGAATGTGTTATGAAAGTAATAGCCTTTGGTTTCATATAGGACACAAATTCCTATCTAAGAGAAACTTGGTCACAAATGGATTTCTTCATAGTGGTTACTTCTTTGATTGATGCTACATTTAGTGGAGTGAATATCCCAATCATTAAGATTCTTAGACTTTTGCGTATCTTAAGACCTTTAAGATTTATCTCACATAATTCCTCAATGAAAACAGTCGTTATTGCGTTACTTTCATCTATGGGAGCTATCTTCAATGTCGGAATCGTTGTGGTTTGTGTCTTTCTTATGTTTGCTATTTTGGGAGTAAATTTATTTGCCGGAAAGTTGCAATATTGCTCAGTAGATAAATACAACATAAGTAATTAGAGAGATTGCTTCAAAAGTCGTGGTGTTTGGAAAACTTACGACCAAAACTTTGATAATGTTATTCAAGGGATGTTAACTCTATTTTCAGTAGCTACTCTTGAAGGTTGGCCTGATCTGATGTATACATATACAGATATCACAGGACTAGAATCGGGACCTAAACGAGATGCTTCCCCCACAAATGCTTATTTCTTTGTAGCTTTTGTATTTATGGGAGCATTCTTCTTTATGAATCTCTTCGTCGGAGTCTTATTTATGAATTTTGAAGCAGCTTAAAGAGATGAGAAAGAAGCATTACTTTTAGAGGGTCATGAGATCAAATGGGTTGATATGATGAAGATGATTACTGACGCCAAACCAGAGATCATTAAGATACCTAAGAACAAAATCTCAAAATTCATGTACAATTTTACCAAGGCAGAGAGCAAATTTGACTTTTTCATAATGATCTGTATTATTCTTAATATGGTTTAAATGGCAATGACTTTTGAAGGCTAAACTCTAGAGTATACCAAGGGTCTTGAGTTTTCGAACTATTTCTTTACAGCAGTTTTTACATTTGAATGTATATTTAAACTCATAGGAAACGGTAGCGGATATTTCATCCCTGGGTGGCACAAATTCGATTTCTTTGTAGTTTGCTCAAGTTACATAGATATTGTAATGGGTTAACTTTCGGCAACATCCTTGAAATTCCTAAGAGTAGGACCCTAACTTGCAAGAGTTCTCAGAGTCTTAAGAGTTAGCAGATTGTTCAGACTTTTAAATAAATACAAAGGACTTCAAGCTTTGCTTTAGACAATTACTTTTTCTTTGCCTTCGCTTTTCAATGTATTTGCGCTTTTAATGCTTGTATATTTCATATTTGCAGTACTGAGTGTTTTCATGTTCAGCTAAATCACAAAGGGCGTTATGATTGATCCAATTTACTTTAATTTTACTAATTTCTCTTAAGCAATGATTATGCTGTTAAGAATTTCAACAGGAGAGGATTGGCCACTTATCATGTATGACACTATGAATGTTAGCCCAGATTTTTTAAAATTAATTATAAAGAAGTAAGTAGAATTTTCTATTTTTCTAAAAGATTGCGTTCCAGGTGTTAATTGTGGGCTAAGCTACTCTCCAATATTTTTCATAATCTTTGTCATGATACAGTCATATGTAATGTTGAATTTGTTTATTCTTATTATCTTGCAACAATTTGAGCTCTATTATTTGCCAAGTGATAATATTCTTTAATAATTCAGAGATGACCTTGAAAAGTTTAAGGTGTCTTGGGCTAAATTTTCAAAGGAATTTACTGGCATCAAGATTAGAGCAATGGATCTAAAACAAATTTTTTATTTTGAAACAAGGATTTTAAATCTATAATAAAAAAAAGTTTAGTTCAATTTTTCAGAGAGTTGTAAGGTAGGTTAAGTTTTGGAAATGTCTAAGAACCTGAAATCTTGAGAAACATAGTGAAAATGGATCTAGAAAGGTATTACTTTACAGTATAATTTTAACTTTTTTGTATATAGTGATGAAGATGGCTTTATATATTTCAATGAACTTCTATATAAAACAATGAAGAGAATCTATGGAACTGAAAGGTCTAGAAAACGTATTTTAATTGACATAGAGCTTAAGATTCTCGATAAGCTTCAAAAAATAAAGTAGAAAATTATATCAAGTGAAAGGAAATCTGAGAGAATTAAGGCAGTAACTGTTAATCCATTCTTAGCAGTTATGTACAAAAACATGTCTTTCAAAGCTTGGGTTAAAATCTTCAGTAAGTATAAATAAATGGAATTATATATGTTATAGAAACCAATATACCAAAGCGTAGTGATGAAAAGGAATACATGCTGGAGAGAGACAGTTCAGACGAGGAGCCTGATAGTAACAGAATAATGCAAGATGATGATGAATATGAATATCTTACCGAGGAGGATTTACCCTGCGAATTGTTTAAGATTTATAAATCTTATATCGGTTTAGAATACCCCTATTTTCATAAAAAATTATGCGACTCTGATGATGAGAACTTTGACATAGACAATTCTCAAAAGAACTTATTCCAAGAACGATCTATAAACGCTTTAATCAATGATGTGAATGGTATAACCCCAATATCCCCTTCAAAACTTGACACTAAGCGAGGTAACAACGCAGAAAGCGGTCTTAACACCTCAAACCCTCAAACCCAACAAATCCATAGCAATTTCACGGACAGAGTTAAGTCCTCCCAGCTTCAAAGACATAATTTGAACGATGATTAACTACTTTTAACACCAAAATCAAACATCAATTACCAAGATTAGCAGCACATTGATATTGACGACTAGAGCTTACAAGAGAGAAGCCAAAATGGTAGTGGATTTAAGATTAAACTTTAGCAAACTGTACAGCAAAAACTGTCAACAAATGAAGTTGAGGGGGTGAGTCCTCCTGTGCATGGCAAGAATCAAAATAGTGGTGGGAATAACAGTCAAGTCAAGAATAACTAATTTTTTAATGGAAACAGCAGCACACATGTTCAGAGCTAATTTGGGAGAGCTGCATAGTAGCATATGTTTTTAATTTTATAATAAAAAATAAAAAAATGCAATAATTTGCCATTTAAAAAATAAATTTTATATTATAGCAAACTCAGAGAAGTGAAAATTAGCATTAGCCTAGGAAAAGTTTCATAAATGAAAATTAACACAAGCATTCATCCTCATCTTCATCAATTATATTAATCCATTTAAAATAAGTTCATTTCACACTATAAATTTTTTTATCTTTTTTTCTTCATACGATGAAATGGAAAACAAAATTATGGAATTTACTGACAAAGCCCAAAGAGACGCCAATCCATTTGATAAAAATGCCACAAATGAAAGATTAATGCTCAATTAAAATTAAATTCTTTTTTATATATCTTAATGACTGTATAAAAATATATCATAAAATGTAAGTTGCTTGAATTTATTTAATTGAATGAAGAGAGCAGCGACTTCGATGAAGATTAATTAATGGACAAAACCCCTACACAGAGACAAGACTTTATTAATAACAATCAATCTAAAGTGTTTAATGACTTACAAGACTCAAAAGAAGACGATTATGATAGTGATGGAGACAACGAAAGAAATTTTTATAATATTTGTTTATTTAAATACTTATTACAGTTTTTCAATACAAAAATTATTAAAATATATAATTTCGATACGATGGATCATTTAAAGCAAGATTGATAACAATGAGTAGCAAAATGATCAAAAATTTCATTCTAAATTTACCTTTAAATTTATTAAAGTTTACTCGAGATGTTATGATCTAATTAACTAAAATCGCATACTCTTATATTAATCTAAAAATTATACTATCATTTCATTATTTAAACTTAATTAATAAATTTCTCTATTCTTTATATTACCTTATATTAATATTAAGACATGAATATTAAATACAAATATTAATTTCAATTGAAATTTAATGTTTATATAAAATTGTTTTAATTGAATTTATTAATAGGAAAAATACATTAAAATAATTATAAATCACCTGAATTTATAGTGTTTCTTATTGTTTCACAATTTGAAGTTGGCATAGTCAGCTTTGAAGTTGTCTGGGTGAAGTGGCATTTGCTTTTTGAATGTGCTCAGAGTGGTAGTAACTTGATTTCTCTGATATTCACCGCCGTAATATTAAGCAAGATTCTTCAACTTCCACTCTTACTATAATTATAAGTGCAAATTAACTCTTCACAAATTTGAATAAAAGCTACTAACAAATTTGTCAATAATTTAAGTGACCCTTATCTCATTTTCTTTATATAGATGTTAATTGCGCTTTTAAATGATTAAACAATATTTAAGCTTGTATTATGAATTATAGTCATTTTGGTGTTTCTCTGATGTCATTTCGTAGTCGAGTCTCTTTCTATTGGTAAAGAACAATTGCTCAAAGTGCTTCTGGAACTCTTCCTTGGTCAGACTCTTAAGAATCTCGATTTCTTTATCTTATCTGTCGAAGATGTACTTGTGAGTAGCGATTTCATTCCAGAATCTATAGTGTACCTTGGCCAAATTATAGTCTTTCTCAGCAATTGCCACCATTCAATAAATATATCACGAAATGCAAGTGAAAAATTATATATTTGTAGAATTTTAATGAGATTAAATGAAAAATAATGATAGATAGCATGTAATATATAAATTACACTCTCAACTTGAGTCTTGAAATCTTCATCACTAAGATTTTGGACTTTTTCTCTTTAAACGTTCAAGAATACATTCATTAAGTTATTATAAAAATACTTAATTTTATGGGTTTAAGCTTTATATTACGAGTTGATTGTAATTTAAACGAAAGAAATTCTTATATGTTTAGATATTTTTTATATTGATGCTATTGCCGATATATTCACAACACTATTGAGGGGACTGAACAATAATCTAAGCACCCTAAACATCTCTCATATATTAATTTATTGAGCAAAATATATAAGTTATTTAAAGGTATTTATGTATTAAATAATATCTCTATATTGAGAAGATCTGGCAAAGACTACATACCCGAGTTACTCAATAGTACGCAATTGATTGAAAGTAGGCTCATCCATATATTGCATTTTAAATTCAAAATATTTAATTTATAGCTATTTAGTAAAAGTTAGATATTTCCCCTTATATTCTAGGGTTAATTAAAGGCAAATTCTTATAAGTCCCATTTAGAATTAAATTATTTATCTCATATATAAAAACATAATCAGTTATTTTTATTGCATGACAACCTTATGAATAAGTCTGTTTCTAAGGTCATTACCCTCAAGCCCTGCTTCAAAGTATGAAAACATGCAAGAATTTTCATTAGTTTTATCTTCAAGAGGGACTTCGAGTAGTTGAGTCACTCCAGCTGGTAGTGCGACACATCTAATGTCAACTAGGTCTTCCTTGTCTACTGGTCTCATGCCAAGGATTTCTCTGGATTTTTCAACCATTTTTATTGTAACATCCTTTGTGATGTTTCCACTGAAATTAAAAGAGATAGATATATAAATGATAATGGGTAATATTTTGTCTTATTTAATCTGAAAAGGCAAATTAAGTACAACGATAATATAGTTAAAGTAAATATAATACAATTAAAACTGACAAACCAAAGTGTTCTGCCAGAAATAAGCCATTTTTGGGAGAGTTCTACTAAATCTTAGAAGGTGAATTTCTCCAATAGAGCTCTGAGAGTAATAATAATTAATGATCATATTCTTATAGTTTATTCTATTAGTTAAATTTCTATATTGATATTTAAAGAGTACGCTTTTCATAAGCACCTTGAAGTAGAATATTTTCAAAGTTGGCAATACCTTGTCTATAAGATGGCTCATAGTAGAAGTTGTACCATTCCTGAAGTAGTTTCTCCTTAACTTGGTTGAAAATATCTTCGTTTTCTGAAGCCTTGAAGGCCTTTATGCGTTTCAAGGTCTCTTCTACGAATGTTGGGAGGGTATCGTTGTAACCTTTCCAGTGAATTATAAATAAATTTTATTTGATTAAATGTATGCGAGGTATTTGGCTATAATTTGTCAATTTATTTAATGAGAGA
This sequence comes from Oxytricha trifallax, assembly GCA_000711775.1. Lineage (NCBI taxonomy): Eukaryota > Ciliophora > Spirotrichea > Sporadotrichida > Oxytrichidae > Oxytricha > Oxytricha trifallax. The sequence continues at coordinate 7,352 of ARYC01001993.1, forward strand.
TTATAAAATTAAATATTAGCAATAACGAACATTACTCATAGAAATATAAAAATGAATGTTGATATTGTCATGGTAAGCACATGTGTTGGTGTCCATCTCAGCAACTGAAGCTGTATAGTAGAACTCTCTCAAGTATTCTTTCACCATGCTATTCCACACATCAACAAAGACTCTGCCTTAAGGAGTTCTTCCATACATGCACATTAAAGCAATTATTAATACAAAGGTTTTAATTGACTTCCACAATAAAAAATACTCAATTGAATTAAATGCAATCGTTTGTGTAGATCTTCATATCAATCATAGCCTTAGGTCTCTTGAATTTATCATCCTTGAGGTACCACAAATCGCAGTCTTCCCATACTTGAATTAAAGTTGGCTTGTCAGCATGCTGAGGTGATTCTGGGAGCACTTCCAAGTTCTGTGGTATAACTTAGTAAAATTAAAAAATTAGTGAATTAATTGCAATAAGAGGTTGTTTGGAGGTGGGAGGTCAAGCTTCTTCTTGGCTTGTGGAGAATTTGGTTAAGTCATGAGTTTTAAGAGTTCTTCTGAGAAGGCTGTTCTGCTATACTTGGTCTTGTACCAGGTCTCTACTTTATCACATTCAGCTTCGAATGATTTGGATCTAATGAAAATGTTCACATTTGCTGGGTTGTTAAAACATAATATTATAACAAGTTAATCCTGCAATTTCACAGCTTTCTTATTCAAATTTAATTTGAATCAGTTTATAAGAATATAATTGTTAATTTGATTGATGATTTCTTCAAGTCTTGGTTTATCTTACTCTAAAATACCATATTAACTTCTCAAGATATACTCTAAATCTTATCCCTCGAAATATTGCATTCTGCTAGCTAATTTCAAAGCATAGCCTTAAGCTCCTTGCTTATCTGCAAATTCGAAGTTAATCTCACCAATACGCTTGATCTCCTGGTAGATATAGTCTTGTACACCTCTTTCCTTTAAAATCTTGGCATATTAGAATACTGCTTCAATAACTTTATTTACATTCTCAATACCTTTCTTGGTAAGGGTAATTCTTAAATAAAGCTAATATAGTCTTTTGAGAGTGAATATATATTTAAAATGCAAAAGTGTTGTGTAAAAAGCATTAGTATTGCTTGGAGTGTAGTCTTAATATAGTAATCTTACTCATCATCATCATACTATCTTACTTTTCTTGTTCTTGTTGAATTCCTCAAAGATATTGGGCTTTGGTTCCTTATCTTACTGTCGTCAAAACCCGCTGTTCTTCTGGTGCAGCAGCTGTAACCTCAGCCACTTCTCACTTTAAGAGCACTATATCAGGATTGCTGTGAGAGGAGGACACTCCATTATGTTTAGCCAAAATTTAATTATTTTGAGATATTTAATAAATTAAATCATTCTGAGCTTTAATTAAAAAATTTAAGACTAAAATTAATAAAAACATCTCTAATAAAATATCTCTATAAATTAATACAATTAGTTTAATCACATATGTTAAAGCATTAAAACTTAAAAAGTTTAAATCAGAATGATTTAATTTATTAAATATCTCAAAATAATTAAATTTTGGCTAAACATAATGGAGTGTCCTCCTCTCACAGCAATCCTGATATAGTGCTCTTAAAGTGAGAAGTGGCTGAGGTTACAGCTGCTGCACCAGAAGAACAGCGGGTTTTGACGACAGTAAGATAAGGAACCAAAGCCCAATATCTTTGAGGAATTCAACAAGAACAAGAAAAGTAAGATAGTATGATGATGATGAGTAAGATTACTATATTAAGACTACACTCCAAGCAATACTAATGCTTTTTACACAACACTTTTGCATTTTAAATATATATTCACTCTCAAAAGACTATATTAGCTTTACTATGTTCTCTATATATTTCAAAAAGAGATGTAGTGTTTAAATGAAGGATCTTCTCAATTGATAATCATACAAACTTAATAATAGTTGAATGTCAACATAGAAAGTAGAGAAACTCCAGAGTTCATGATCTTCGTAAGAACTTAACTCCAAAGCAAGACCCTCTGCTATGAGATAGGAGAGTAGAGAGTTTTCGCCTTCATGGCCGAAGAGGTGAGACCAAAATTGGAGTGGTCTGGTCTTGTATTCCTTCTGCACATATGGCAACACCCAGGCAATACTTTATAAATTAAAATAAAATATAAATGTTAAAGATACATAATATTTGGAAAAAACAATCGTTCATTCATAATTCAAATAGAGAAATAAAACTATTGATTTGCTTTATTTTATTTTAATCTACAATAGTGATGATGTCTTTATCTTTAATGGGGACAAACTTGTACAAATTTCCCAAATCTTCAGGTCTCAATGGTACTGGGTCACCTAAGTCAGGCACAACCACATCTTTGTTTGGTACTTCAGCGAATAGCTCTCTCACTTGTTTTTCTAGAGTGTCGAGGTCTTTGTTAGAGACAACTGAGAGTCGCATGATGTTTGAAGAATACCATTTTTTATGGAAATCTAAAAGAGATTCTCTTATACCTTCTTGCTTCAAAGATTATATTACTTTAAAGTCGAAAATAGCATTAAATTGATAATAACTTAAATAATAGAAATTTTCGTTAAGATTCCATATTTCCGCAGTTAAATCTATGTAAAAGACTGTCAGGGTTTGCGTTGTCTTAAATCAAGGCGAAGAACCTCCATGCATCACTTTGCAATGACTGATTTTATGCTTCAAAATTATTTTAAGTAAATCGAGAGTATCAATATTTTCATTAATATATATATATATACAGAGGAAATAATTAATTGACTAATTAATTACAGATTGAACTCACTATCAACTGCTTTCATTTCACGCTCAGCAGATGATTCACCAAGAAGAGGTTTCTTGAAGAACTGTGAGAATCTATCTAATGCTTCTGCAAATGCCTCATTTGAGATGTCAAAATAGTAGTTAATATTAATCTGTGGACTTATATTAGACGACTTCAAACTATATAGATTATTTAATTATTGAATTATTATGTTAAATTTGGATAGTAGTTTGTGTCCGTAAGTGAGGTGTATGCATTATCACTTCCTCCATTATAATATCATAAATTTTTGAAATTAAACCATGGTTTATATATCATAACTATACTAAAAATGTTTTCATTGTTCTTGATGAACTCAGTGTATTCATTTTCACTGGGATACTTCTCAGTTCCCATAAACAACATGTGTTCGAGGAAATGAGCGGTTCCGTACAGGGGTTTTGGGTCTAATGAACACCCTACTCTAACGTCTAGAGAAGCTGCTGATTTATCGGCTTCAGAATCTGAGACTACGATTGGTGCATTTCTTTTATGACTAGTATCAATAAATAGTCCCACTAAATTTATGAATTAAATATTTATATTTTGATTGCTTGCATGCCGTTGTCTAGAGTAAGATGTCTGTATTGACGCTTATCACTTGGGCTCTTTTTATAAATTAGAATAGCAATTATATAGTATATGAATTAATCCACTTTTATAATAAAATTCTACAATTATTATATCTAAAAAACATATAGAATACAGCTCTTAATGATTTGAATTGATGATGTTTGTTGATCCATTTTAGTATGTTAGTTTGGCTAATATCTTTTAGAAAGATTAGAGAATATTTGGTTGATAAGTTTAATTAATGATTAACTTTTAAGATGATTTGTACACAAATCGTTAATATATGTATGATATTTTAATAGATTTAACCAGGGATCATTTCAGATTAGTATTTACATTCTAGATTATTGTTCTTAATAGAGATAGATTTAAGATATAAAATTTAAGAAAAAATCTCTTGATATTTTAGATAAAAGATAAATGTTTATCTTGTGATTCATATGCTAGAATTCTAAAAGTGAAATGGATTATACAAATTAATAAAAGAGAAAATTATAATAAATAATTAATAATAAGCAAAATGTCGCAGCTTGGTTCAGACGAACACTATCTTCGCTGTAATAAACATATCATTTTAATAGCAAAATTATAGTTTTTGAGTCTTATGCTCGCTCACCCAAAGATTATTTGAACATGACTCCTAAGGAGCCTGGTGATTTCAGAGAAAGAATTGAGAGAGAAACCATTAGAGGGTAAGTAAAAATAAATATGCAATAAAAATCAAGTTGAAAAAAAGAAAGCCATTTGTTAAATGAAATTAATTTCATTTTGAAAATGATCTTGCATACAATATGAATTGAAATAAGAGAATGATTCTTTAAAAAACATGCATACCTCATGTTAATTTATGTTTGATGCTTAATCTTGTTATATTTTAGTCGTTATGGTGTCTTCCATCAAACTCTTGAGCATTACTTGAACAGACACTGGAGAGCATACACTGTACCAAGAGTTGGTCTTTTCTGTTTATTTTTTAAAAAATATAAATGATTGTAATTTTTAAACATACAATGACTTTTTATTTAGAATCTAAAATTACAATTCTGGTTTGCATCTTTAGGTTTCATGCAGCACGCTCTCGTTGCTTTCGCTAAAACTTTCCCCAATCTTCAAAGTTATGCATCATTCTCTGCTCATCCCAACTATAATTTGCTTGGACCAGCCTACTCATACTTCTACTTATTGAGACCAGCATTCTGGACCTACATTTTCTACAGAATGACAAGAATCATGTATACTATGATTAAGAATCACTAAACTGTGAAAATTACTATTTATTGATTATTCTTAAGCTTATTTAGAAAAAAAATTATCAAGTACATACTTCCCTAAAAAGAACTTTAAAATTTGGGTTGAAAAATGGTTTTCTTGTACTATATAAGCATTATTTTGTTTTAAGTTTACATGGGCAAAGATGAGTTGCACTATACATGGTACTACGACACCCTCTACCCAGATCTCCTCCACGACGAAGAGGACATGAGATATATAAACTTCAGATACTCAGACGCCAAGGTGTCCCCAGATCCAATCACTGGTTACTACCCTTACGACAACATGAAGTATGGTAAATTCCTTAACAAGAAGGACAGCAATTACGGAGATAGAGCTCAAAACCTCAATTTGTACTCAAACAACTCACTTAAATATATAGTCATGTCATTAAAAAATTTTATTGCAGAATTTTAAAACCAGAGTTCAATTTATTTTCAAATAAATCTTTCATTTTTTGACTGATCAGAGTGAAATAGCTAATGGAATATCTCGCTTAAGATATATACCTGAGGGATTTGCTCTACAAAGAAGTTCTATTGTGTTTAAGTGTAAATGCAAATATAACTTATGTAGTTCATTATTCCTCAACTTATTTAAAAAATAACATATTTTATAATTTCACATTCTTTTTGCAATTGAAAATATATCAATACAAACAGGGAAATTAAATACTGTAATAAAAAAGAGTGTTTTATATGTAAAGTAAAGAATATTAATTAATAATTAGGATAAGACATTAATCAATAATAATTAATTTTGAAGTCTTTTTAAAAAAATATTTGGCTTAATCTAATATATTATATTCATATATAAATAATGCATAATATATTTTTTATGAATAAGTATGGAAAAGACAGCTGATAAAGAAACACTTCAGGAATTAGATTACAGAACAATATTTGTTATTTTTTACTTTCATTTCTCAACAAATTTTTATCATTATTTATTTAAGTCAAAACAATATTCGTTGGAGATGACACAGGATTACTGAAGAAACTGAAATTCTCTCTGCGTATTGATAAAAACGTAATCTCCGCTCCCTCCAAGAGAAAGATCAGAAATAAGCGTACTCTGGATTAAATGCTTCAAGATGGCGAAGAAGAGAAGCAATAAGTTGATGAGGAAGAGGACGATGAGGGTAAGAAGATAAGGAAACTGGATAAATGTATTATTTTTATACTACAAATCTATATTTATTGAGTTATTATTAATAACAAAACTTGTTCAATTAAAAAATTGGAAAAAATATGTATTATCATATAATTTTGATAAGGAAACCTAAATTCATTGAGGATGAGGGAGTGATTAGAGACAAAGCAGACTGCAATTTGAAGTTATTGGATAAGTTTGGTACATAAGAGAAGGACGAGGGCATACAACATTTATGTTGGTCTACTTAAATATTTAATAATATATGTAAATTAAAATAGCAAATTAATTTAAACGTATCAATCAAATACTAGAATTGATTGTGTAAATTGATATTGTTCAATTATAATTATAAGAAATATGAAGAATTAAATTAATTCTGCTGCAGCCATACAAAATTATTATATTCAATCAAATCTTATATATTACATTTTCTCATAAATTCCATTTTTATAAAGCCACAGATAAATCGAAAAAATAATCTGTGGGTGGTGCAGACAACGTAACAAACATAATGACTAAAGCCAACAAAGTTTAGTCCTTATAGTAAAATAGAAACAGCCTGCCTAACAATAATTAATTCCAATAAAACTAAAGCAATTTTAAAAATAATTTAGACATTAATCACGCTAATTATATCAATGCAGGTATTTAAAGTTAAAACATGCAAGATCCATTATAGCATTAGTTTTTATTTAAAATCTATGAATTTTATTTAAATTACTTATTTTATGTTAATGTTAAGGGGTTTTGGGGTTTTTTAATAGTGGGGTTAGAATCCTAAAAAGGAAAGTGATAGTTTGAATTAGCGATAGTCAGCTTCTAATAACTAGAGCTAGCAATAACTCTCTTAGAATAAATTATCAAGATATTTTCTATGAATAATCTGATATTTATCCATAAAAACTTTATAATTAAATTACATATTAAATATTTTCTAAGATACGATGAAGTGGATTTGGACAAGGAGGATGAAATGATGAAAAGTTCAAGTAGCTTTGGCCTCCCTTCAGATTCATACAATGATAATATATCGGATAAGGAGATCATGTCAGATAGAGGAGCTGCTGCAAGTGGAGCTTACAATAGTAACAAAAAGAAACAATTTTTTTAAATATATAAATATTTGGAAAAATATCTAGTAGATCTTAATTTGAACTTAGTATATAAATCTATATAAATTTATCGTGAAACAATATTCTCCAGTAAGGCAACAAAATTAGAATGTAACAAACTTCGAGTCAAATCATAAATTTATCTAAAACTAATAATTCGTAATGCTATTTTCATTTTAAAATGATTAATAATAAATCATTAACAAAATAAGCAAAGTAAAGGCTTTAATTCTACACAAAAACCTTATGAAAACGGAAATATTAACTTGAATGGCACTTAAGAACCTAATTTAGATGTCAGTTTCGAATTTTTAGATGAGACAAAGAAAAATGCAAATCAAATAAAACAGCAATAATTAAACATTTACAATGAATAGAAAAGGAAACTTGATTAGATTTTTTATAAAATATTAACTTGACATGTTTATCAAAACATTTTTGAGTAACCTTTAAAAAAATTAATTCTCTATAATTCTTATTTATGAATACATTTAATATAAGTATGAAGATTGAAGACTTAAGCGATATGATAGATTCCCCAGGATTAAATAAAAATGGTTTGAATTTAGGGGGAGCAAATAAGATGAATTCATTAACTGAAAATAATAACACAGCCAAATTTAGACTTCCACTCTACCATAACTAACATCAATAATCTCTCAATTTTATAATTTTCACACCCCATACCAATATTACTGATTTATTGATAATAATTTATCCAGGTTATATCATCATTTTTTTGTTTCAATTAATCTCTGGACTAAACTACTAAGCGAAATGACGATAAAGAAATAACTAGAAGTACTGTTTTAAATTCAAATAATTTAAATCTGCAAATAAATATATAAAATCTAAAGCAATCTTAATTAGCCAAAAATCAAGTCACTACAGCCAAATAAAATAATTTATTGAGTAAGCAGCAGTAGTAATTTATAAAATAAAAATATTTTATATTTCGAGCTCATTTTTAAGTAAAATCAGTTTACTTCATATATTAATAATGTGTTCATTTATTTTTTTAGGTTTTACTGAATAAGAAAAGCAAAACAAGAATAAAATAATTTCACAAAATGTTTTTGGAAAAAGTAATAATTAAAGCGACTAAAATTAATTTAGTAAATTTGAACGAAGTCCTTAATAAAATGATAAAAATAAAAATAGGAATAACCCTTTATAAAATTTAACATTTGAATAGGAATATCCTACTTTCCTAAATAATAGAAAAGAGCCAGTTAAACCATGACATTAAAACTAGTATCATAGTATTCATAAAATGAAATTTAAATTAAATTTAGGTATAACAATGTAAATGATGATTCATATATTTCAGCAAATTCAGGAGTAAACCTTATTACTGGAAACTTTGATAATTCTTTCATAATCTCAGATTCCAAAAACATGTCACAGACTTTGAACTAAAATGTTTTGTTTATTTATATGATTTGGTAATTTTAAACTTTAAATTTGAACCAAACTCAGTTGACTGGGTAAAGGATTATAAACAATAACTACTAGAACATAGTAAATATGCGCTAGTAAACCACCAACGAAATTAAAACTCAACCAAGCTTGTAGAATGGCTTTCTATAGAAAGTAATAAATAATCACAATTCTAGGTAGATCCCCGTAAATTAAACACAAAGTTTGAGCTTGACAAACCCCAATCAAAATAATGTTTTAGGCAAGAAAAATCCTGCATTCGGTACATAAAAATCCTAGAGATTAACGAAGCCAAAAATTAACTTAGAAAGTATAGCTGAAATGTAGAGTATCAATTAGAAACATGGATCTGTAGGAGGAAATGGAAATAAAGTTTAACCTATGCAGAGCATCGAGGACTCATATTTGAATGGAGGACAAAGCCCGTTAGATAGTTCACAACTAAATTTAAATGGGCATCATAGAAACTTTTCAGCTGACTAAGATAATATAAGGAATGTTCCATCAAGAAAGAATATTTATGAACAAACTATAAGCGAAGACATTTTTCAAAATGAAGGTCCGGTAACATTGAGAGAGTCTAATGATTATTTCGAGTTTAGAGAAGATTCCGAGTATTAGTAACATAGACACAGATTTCAAAAGAGACTGTAAATTCCTGATGATGAAAGTGAGAGGTCTAAGTTCATCAAGATGCCAGACGTTACTGCTTCTAAGATTATATATCTTAGTTTTTATAGACATAGCTTTAGGAAGAAATAGGTTATGTGCTGTCTAAGAACACTGATGAAAACTTCAAAGATGAAGTGAGGAACAAGAAAGACGTTGAAGCAAACTCTCTAGCTTTCTACAGAATAGTAGATAAAGATCCTATTGATGTTGTAAATGATTATCATGATAGATGTCCATGTTTGAGTTTGAGGAAGCTTTTTATGAAAGCTAGAATCATAATAAACCGACTTGCTTTAGTCATCATTACAAATAAGTACTTTGAAACTATATCTATCATGGTAATTATAGCAAACTCTCTCTTCTTAGCATTAGATGATCCGCTAACATAGTAATAACCAGCTTATCAAGATGTCAGTGAAAGTGTCTTTCAATATCTCTACACTGCTGAAATGGCTCTAAAAATTATTGGCTATGGTTTCTTATTTAACAAAGGAGCTTATCTTAGAGACACTTGGAATATTCTTGATTTTATAATCGTGATTTCAGGATATCTATCTCTAATTTTATCAGGTGGAGGAGTGAACTTAAGTGTGCTTAGATCTTTCAGAGTTATTAGGCCACTTCGAACAATCTCGAGTATTGAAGGGTTGAGAGTTATTGTTTAAGCTTTAGTGAGTTCATTGCCTCTACTTAGAGATACTATTCTTGTGCTTTTATTCTTCTTTCTTATTTTTGCAATTGCAGGAGTGCAATTGTTCTCTGGAGCTCTTATGAATAGATGCTTCGATGTTGAAACTGGAGTTAGAGATGTCAAAAATGTTTTATGTGGAGGTGGTAGCGATTGCCTTCCGGGTCAAGCTTGTGGTAAAACTATGGAAAATCCTAATTTTGGAGCAACAAACTTTGACAATATCTTCTATGCTTTCCTTCAAATATTTTAGACTGTTACACTTGAAGGGTGGACTACTATTATGATTGCTGTAGAGCAAACAGTAGGACAGTGGACTATTGTAGGAATACATTTGATTTAGGAAAATAATTAATAACATAATAAATTGTGGCAGTTAAATTTTCTGGAACCCTGACAATATGGTACTTGTTTGATAAATAATTTAAAATTAGCCGGACTTTACTATTGGCTGTTCCTCTGAAAAGCATTCCTGAAGCGAGATAACGCGACTTTAATTTTTGGTGACTTGTTTAGTAAATTTTAATGACAAAATTAAACTCAAGTTATCACGATCCAGGGATGTGATAGAGGGGTACCGCCAATGGTAAAGTCCAGCTAATTTTAAATTCTCTTTCAAACAAGTGCCATATTGTCACGGTTCCAGAAAGTTAACTGCTTCGCTATATAATATTATATTATTTATTATTTTCCCAAATCAAATGTATTCATACAATATCATATTCTTTATACCAATTGTATTTATAGGAGCATTTTTCTTGCTAAACTTGACATTAGCCGTTATTAAAAGTAAGTTTACTGAAGAGCATCACAAAAATAAGGAAAAAAAGAATGAAAACTAATCAAAGAAGAAAAAGCCTAAGATTTATGGAGATGAGAGCGAAGAAGACGATGTAGACATACTTAATTAAGGAAAAGATGAAGCAGCTCAGACACCTAAAATGACAAAAATACAGAAAAGGATTAAGGACATTGAAGAAAATTAAGAAATCAGTCCTCGATCAAAGCGAATCCTCAAAGACAAAGCCAAACTTGAAGAGCTTTTGAAGAGGATAGATTTTGCTATAAAATAGAGAGATGTCAAAGACAAAATAACTCCGAGGGGCAGCTCAGTTTTCAGCTTCTCTTAAGGCAGTCTTGAACACATCACTAGCGCAAAAAACAATAAAATGAGTAAATTTAACAAAAAGCTTGGGTAGTCTAAGCTTAACTATGCAGATATTTTCAACTCAAGGTTTTTCATGAATCAACTTAATGAGAAGTACACTTATAATTCATTTTTTAGAGTTGAGGACTAAGACAATCAATTTAATAATTCATTGGTGGAATTTAATACATCATTGATGTAGAATAACATATCAAAGCTAAACTCATCTGGTTTAAATTTGTTAGCTGGAAATAGTAAAACACGGAGGAGAGAAAACGAGGATGCAATTAAAGAGGATGATTAAGAACATTCTTATGGCATTTCAGGATTATTGCTAGAAAATTAAATACAATTTCAAATACATTATTTTTCTAAATTTTTGGGAGATTTTACTGAATAATTTCTTATTTATATCAAAGATTAGCTATTGTTAATCTTAAATATGAGAATTAGTAAAATAAATCCTTTATTTAGCAATAATAGATGATGAAGATAAACTTGACGACAAGAAGTATGCAAGATCAGACGAAAAGGTTAAAATTATAGAAGGTGCCCCATAACCCCTGATCGAAGGTGGATTTAACAGGACTCAAACCCTGACTAAAAATAAAGTTTCAACTTGGCTTGGACAAGTCTTTGAGATTCAGAAATAACCCTAGTAAGAAGACTAACCAAACTCGGCAAGACTGCTAATGGGAGGGTTTGCGGGCATCAAAACGAAGTAATTTTCAGAGAAACCAAATTCAGAAGAGATAAAAAGGCTTAAGAAAGAGATATATGAAAAAATTACTAAAAACTTTGATGTTTTCGATTTCTTTGAAGATAACAATAGAAAAAACAAGATTTTTACTTTTTTATGTTTATTAGGAAAATATTATTGATTATGAAAAATAAATTGAATATCGTTTTTTTCATGAAGATATTATTTTAAACTCTTTCGTTTAATGCTTAAAAATTATTTTAAATATTATTTAAGAAAAGAGTAAAGAGATTTATAGATGGTTTATTTATTTTCAGAAATTTAATTCGAAATACCCCCTTCTTATTTTAATTCAAAATATACACCTATATTTCCAGAAAAACCCTATATTTTAAAATGCCACATATATTTTAGAATAAAAATACTAAAATTTAAGAAATTCTATTTTTTAAGTTTAAATAATCAGATAGGTTTCCACAAAGAGTACAGTATATTAATAGAGTCTATATTATTTATTGCCATTAATATCAGATTGTTATTGGGAAAATTTAAAATTAACGTTTGGCCTTTTGTTTTTCATTTCACTAGAATAAAAAATAATTTTTTTAATTTTATGGGTGCTAAATGGAGATGATGAATTCAGTGAGGATCAATTTTAAGATGACTTAGATTTAGACAATTTAAACAGTTATTCTAGCTCCAGAGGAATAAACAGATAAATAAATGAGGAAGAACTCGTGCAAATTTTAGACAGTAATAGTTAGAACTTAAGCCCTTAAAATGAAGTAAAATATCAACGAAAGTCCACAATGGCAACTGTTGAAACAAAGTCAGTCATAAAAAATCGAAGATTCTAATTCAGAGATATTCAACAGCAGCCTTAAAATGTAAGCGAATCAGGCATCTAGCCCTAAAATGAGTAGAATTTGACTAGTTATGTGACTGGAGGCTTAAACGGACCTTTAAACGATAACACTACTTTCACGACAACTCATAACAATCTTAGGACCAGTAATGGTGTGAATACACTTGGAAAGAAAAAGTAGATTTAAAGACTTGCAACACAATCACCTTAGAAAAACATGTTCAGAAATCTTAAACCAATTGATGATTTATTAGAGGAGGAAGACATATTAAAAGGAGGGGTAAAGACTATAAAACCTAAAAGAGAAAATAGTGAAAGTTTCAAGCAAAAAGCTGTCAAATTTATGTAGGGATGTACCAGTAAAAAGAAGCGAAGAATTGAGATCATCGATACTGAAGTTGAAGAACTTTTGAAAAGATCGAGATCCCAACAGCCCTCGTCTAAAACTGAAATCAATAGAATTAAGCCACTTAACTTGATGCAAAATGTAAATAGAACTTAAGTCTATGGCAGTACATCAATGAGGAATAATACTGTGACAGTAAGAGCATTGTCTGAGAATAAGAAGCAATTGAAGCTTTAAGAAAAGCACATTCGATTCAAGTATTCTTATATTAAGATCTATATCTCAATAGCTTTATTTTCCGCAAAAATATAAATTTATCAAAATTACTTTTAATAATTCTCTATAATAAAAAGAAGAGAAGATGCGATAGAGAAGATCTAAGTTCTTCTCTTAAGCCTTAAAAGATATCGGAAAGACTCCTGAGTAAATTACTAAAGATCTGAAATTAAGAGCTGAATAGAGGAGATTTATTGAACTTAAAGGAGGATTTACAACAACTAAGAAAGCTAAGAAGAATTTTCTGGGTTGACGATACATGATCTTTTATTAAAAATATCTTTACCCTAATTCCTATAAAATTTCTTTAAATATATGATAAATAAGTAAATATTCTTACATTGCTTATACAAATAGATGATAATTTGTATATAGAATAAGCATTTTACAAGACCTAATTATATGATACTTATTTTAAGAAAAAGTCTTAATAAAATGAATTTTTTTTATATCAATTAGACTCATGATAAATTATAAATTAACTTATATTTAATTCTTCTTTTTATCTTAATTTGAATTTAAATGAAGATGTTATATAAACATGCTATTTTAACAATTAAAATATACCCAAGGTTTGGATCCCATTCCCAATTTTCTTATGAGAAGTGGTACTTAAGATTTCGAAAAAGACTCTCAGAAAAAAGAATCTTTCAGGAAAAATGATCATAATTTATAATTAATAAATTTTATGAGCTTAGCGTTGATGACTATGACGAAGAGCGATCTCCCAGTTAAAATGGAGTAAAGGGGTATGAGAAGGAGTTAAAATAAATTCAAAAAGAAATCAACAAGAAAAAGGGTGAATAAGATGAGGTTCAAGATATGGACAAAATCTTAACTTAGTAAAAGAAAAAGCTAATCATTCGAATGAAGAACTACTAATTCAGTTCTGTGAATGATATATTTGAGCAAAGAGATATCAAATTGAAAGAATCTATTCATCAAAACATAAATTCCAGCTAGAATTTTAATATTTATTTGTTTTTATTAGAAATAGGCATTTTTCTTAAAGGATGGTCCTTAGACTAAAACTAAAAAACCCAAAGAATACAATCCTTATCAAAAGAAGGTTTTACAAACTTAGAAAAAGTACTTTGAAGATCTCCTAGTTAATGAAGTCTTAGATTCCGATGATAATTAAGAGACTATTTTGAAGAGATTAGAGGACGAATACAATGTGGATCATAGATCAAACATTCACGTTACAGGAACTCTTTCCATCGTAATCAATAAGCCACATAGTGAAAACAAGATACTTAACAAAAATTACTATGATCAAATTAATCCTCAAAGAAAAATTGACACCATTTTAGAGGAGCCTCTAGCACAATCCATGTTTGTATTGAGTAAAGAAGCACTTTCAGATAACGATTCAATCATATTCTAGGATCAGAAATCTTCAAGAAGTCACTATATAAATGGCAACTAGTCTCAAGAACTGATGCCTGTGCAATATTTGGGTGGGAATACTTAAAGAATACCTTTAAAACGAACTAATACGAAACTGTCTGGGGGAAGTAAAGGAAGCAATGTAAAAAGTGCATTGTAGAAGAAAAATACAGTGAGACCTTCCAGTTTACACAATGACAAGAGAGGCTAAAGCTCAAGAATCTAAGGATTAAACTAAAATTACATGAAAAATTCAAATTAGTCATAAAAAGTAAAGCAGGGAACTCAGTAAAGCGTTTAAGCTCCAAAAGAAATCAACTATTACTTGCCAAGACCTGAGGCATTTACTGATAAATAGATCTTGAAGCGTTTAAATGATGAAGCTAAAAAGTCAAGGGTGTTTTCCTCAATTCACCATAGCAAGCTCCCTAAGAAAATTGGTCACTTAGGAGAGGAGGTAATTCCACTTCCAGAGAAGAAGAAAAAGAAAAAAAGAAAGGTTGGAATTGATGGAGTTCATCTTGATACGCATAGAGAAGAAGATGGCGATGATGAATTTTCTGAAACTAGTATTGATGAGCCAATAGTCAACAACGATTATTTTATCGATAGAAATCTTGATTAGATAGATATATAGGGATGATATATTTAGAAACTCAATTTAGGGAAATTTAATTTTTATTAATCTTCCTTCCAACCTCTCCATAAGCATTAAATGTGCTAATGTAAAATTCAACTACGTTTGAACTATCTTGGCACATACATATAATTTTTCTAAATTTTCAAGCAAAGGACATATAATTCCATTTAATTTCACAACAAAGCTATACGAATATCATTTTACTTTTTACAGGCACAAAAAATCCTGGTATATTAAGTTTTTCCTCTCAGAGAGATAGTAAATAATTTTATTATTTTAACATTAGGTTTTTAAGTTAATCATGATTACTATAAGTAAATTCTAGCAGCGAAGCATGCAGCTATTTCAAGACCAATAGACTTGATTGAGTGGAGTGGTTAAGATATTATGTAAAGATTTGATCCTTATAAAGCAAGAATAGCTCTGGATAGTCTTAATAAAATTAGAGTTTGGCCTAAAGGTTTCTATGGGAAGATGAAGAGAGCAAGAGTGGGACTCAAAAAAATTATTAAGAGTTCATTTGTTGATAATTTAATGACCGCTTGTGTGTTCGCAAACACTGTAGTACTTGCCATAGACTCTTATGGAATTGATCCAGCCACAACAGAAGCTTTAACAACTTGTAATACTCTTTTTACTAAACTATTCTAAGGATATTAGGGATATGAATTTAAATCTCAAGTTTTATCATGTTTGCAGTTGAGATGTTTTTGAAAATTCTAGCAGTCGGTATTACCAAATATCTAAGAGATAAACTAAACTACATGGATGGCACAATCGTTATCCTATCCATGGTTGAATTGGTTTTCTTAAGCGGTAAAGGTGCCTTAAAAGCTCTAAGATCGATTAGAATTATCAGGGCCTTTAGAGTTTTAAGAGTAGCCAGGCTTCTCAGAGGTCTAAAATCTATGATGAATATTATTGCAGTTATCTAACGATCTATATCGAGTTTTATTTACTTAGCACTACTCCTGTTCTTATTCATATTTATCTATGCTCTACTATAAGAATTTAACATTAAATATAAATTTGAGCAAGTTATAGGTATGCAAATCTTTGGAGGTTCTTTCTAATAAGAAGGCGCTCCAAATCGATATAACTTTGACACTTTCAATCAGGCATTCGTGACCTCATTTATTTTGCTTTCAACTGAAAATTGGAACACTGTGATGTTCTTTGCCTTCGGCTCCAATGTGAATAAGTTCATTTCATCCATTTACTTTATAAGCTGCATTTTCATTGGAAATTTTATGCTTCTAAACTTATTCTTGGCTATATTGCTCGACAGTTTCACTGCGGTGGAAGAAGAAGATCATGATACAACTGAAAAAAGGATTGCAAGAGAAAAGTAGCGCACTTAAATTTAACTTATATTTATACAATTATTTTATATAAAAGTAACGTATCATAGATCTCGAATCTAAAGAAGGCGAGGAGTTCATTCAAGGTTTAGAAGGTATAGACCTTGATATGGCCAATAAAATTGGAAATAATAATAAAAGCAAAAAGAAGAAAAAGAAGAAGAAGAATCCTAGCTCAGGGGTCAATGACGGGCCGTTAAATAATATATTAGATGAATCTGTAGAAATTGATATTGAAACTTTGAATAGTAAAAAACAGAGAGGGGAGTTTCCTGCCCCATGCATAAAAATATATATTATTTATAAATTTCTAAAAATCTTTAACATCAATAATGATTTAATTAAATCCATTAAAAAATATCTTTTCTACCTTGATAATGGATTCAAATTTTAATGAAAATCATATTAATTATTAATAAAAAACAACTATTTTAGAATTGTTTTTTAAATTTATTATTTGATGAAATTAATAATCTGCTATGAAAATTTTATATCATTAAAACCTGTTTAGTCAATGATAAATATAATTGAATTAATTTTTTTATTGCTAAACAAGTAAAAATTGTGTGGGGCACGAAACTTCCGTAGGGGGCGAAAAATTGTTTTGAGGGCAGGGAACTTTCCCCCAAACAGGAAATGAAGGAATAAAAGAAAGTTCTTTTCAAGGGAATCGAGTTAAAACTCAAAAATTAGAGAATATTTTTTTCGTTAAAATATGACAATTTTCTTTTTTATTTCTTTTATCGATTTATTTAAAGAAGTTTAATTTGAATCTCTCATAAAGTTATATTATAATATCTAGCCATTTTTATTTGTTCAAAATAAAAAATTTCAAACTTCAATAGTAATGGAGTTTTATAGTGTCAAAAAGCTCTTTACTTATTTTCTTAAGTAAGCTAATCTCTTACTAATAATAAATTTTTTAATAGGAAAACAAACTCAGAATAAAATTATATGAGGTTGTCACTAATTCTAAATTTGAGACTTTAATATTGTGTGTGATTATTTTAAGCAGCTTCAAGCTCATTTTTGATACTTATAAATGAAATAAATACGTAAATTTAGAGTAAGTAATATGATTTAAAAAAGTTTACAAGTACATTAACAGAAGATGATCCAGTGGTAAGCATCAAACTATTTTTTATTATATCCTTTTATAGGTTGTGATATCTTCATAGCTAGATTATGTTTTCACTTCAATTTTCACTTTGGAGCTTGTTATGAAATGTATAGCGTTTGGATTCATTATGGATAATCTCACCCAATTTTTCCCAATCAATTTTATGAAAAATAATGATGAATCTAATTTTTAATGAAAGTTTAGAAACTCTTATCTCAGAGAAAGCTGGAGTTAGTTAGATTGCTTCATTGTTGCAACTTCCCTGATTGATGCTACATTTAGTGGAGTGAATTTACCAATCATTAAAATTTTGAGACTGTTGCGTATCCTAAGACCTCTAAGATTTATCTCGCATAATTCCTCTATGAAAACTGTAGTAGTCGCACTTCTATCATCTATGGGGGCAATCTTGAATGTAGGGATTGTGGTCATAGTCGTATTTTTAATGTTTGCAATATTGGGAGTAAATTTATTTGCTGGAAAACTTTAATACTGCAGTGTTAATCCTTATGTCGTTAAGAACAAATTAGATTGCTTCTAAGTTAGGGGTTAATAAAGCTTAGTTTATTTGTGAAAATATTTATAGTAATTTATTGATTAAATGAATGGAAGACATTCAACTAGAATTTTGACAATGTGCCGAGAGCTATGATTACATTATTTGTAGTAGCTACTTAAGAAGGATGGCCAGATGTTATGTAAACCCAAAAATTTATATTTATTCAAATTTAGTATATTTCTTTGAACAAGCAATAAGAAAAATAAGCTTTGTTTAATTATTCAAAGAAAGCTATTCTTTAAGCAATTCTTAGAGTATAAATTATTACATATTTTATGCTTACACTGATATAACAGGAATTGAAACAGGTCCAAGGTACGGGGAATCAGCAATAAATGCCTACTTTTTCATAGCTTTTGTCTTCATTGGTTCATTCTTTTTTATGAATCTCTTCGTCGGTGTCCTCTTCATGAATTTCGAAGCAGCCTAAAGAGACGAAAAAGAAGCTCTACTTTTGGATGGTGATGAGATGAAATGGGTTGATATGATGAAGATGATTGTGTAAACGAAGCCAGAGATTGTTAAAACCCCAAAGAACAAAATCAGTCAGTTCTTGTTCAAACATACCAAACCTGAAACCAAATTTGATTTCTTTATTATGATCTGTATTATACTTAATATGGTTTAGATGGCTATGAGCTTTGAAGGCTAAACAGTATCTTACAAGAAATCATTAGAAGTGGCTAACTATATTTTTACTGGTACAATTAATTATTATCTGCAATGATTTTAATTTTGAGTTATATCTTTGCACTTGAGGCTATTCTTAAATTTATAGCTAATGGAACTGCATATTTCCTGCCAGGCTGGCATAAGTTTGATATATTTGTGGTATTTGCCTCTTTCTTGGATATTGTCTTAAATCAATTATCAACTTCAGCTTTAAAACCATTAAGAGTAGCTCCTTAAATTCTAAGAATTTTGAGAGTTTTAAGAGTAAGTAGGCTTTTCAAACTTTTAAACAAAGCCAAGGGACTTTAAGCTTTGATCCAAACAATCACTTTTTCCCTGCCTTCACTTTTCAATGTATTTGCTTTGCTACTCTTAGTTTACTTTATTTTTGCTGTACTGGGAGTCTTCATGTATCAAGATATAAGTTAAGGGACCATTATAGATCCAATATACATGAACTTCGTCAACTTTTCACAAGCACTCATTATCTTGTTAAGAATATCAACGGGAGAAGATTGGCCTACAATTATGTATGATACTATGAACACAGATGCTGACTGTATTTCTGGAAAGAATTGTGGAATTTCTTACTCTCCAGTATTTTTCATTGCATTCGTTATGATATGCTCTTATGTGATGCTTAATTTATTTGTACTCATAATTTTGCAGCAATTCGAGCTTTATTACTTACCTCAGGAAAATATTTTACAGCAATTTAGAGAGGACTTATACAAGTTCAAAGTAGCTTGGAATAAATTTTCAAAGGAATTTGAAGGAATTAAGATACGATCACTGGACTTGCTAAGCTATTTTAAAGACCTTGATGGAAACCTGGGAATGAATAAATAATAATTTTTATTTTTCTTATGAAAGAGGACTCCGAGAAATCAGTTATGAGAAATATAGTAAAAATGAACCTATAATGGTAAGAAAGAATTGACTTTAATTAATCCTTAAATTTTTAGTGATGAAGAGGGCTTTATATTCTTTAATGAATTGCTGTTTAAAGCAATGAAACGCATATATGGTAAAGAAAGAACTAAAAAGAGAATGCTACTTGAGTTTGAATTAAGAACATTGGATAAGCTATAGTAACTTACAAATAAACAGCAAATTAAAACACCTAAAAAACTCTTTCAAATAGTCTTTTAATATGTTCGTAATTGTGACATATCTTGTTCCATATGCAAATGAATACTCAATTTTTTATTAATTTAATTGAAAATTGAATTTATCTATAAATTAAATGCTTCATATATTTGAGGATATTAAAAATTAATATATTACTGTAAAATTAGCAAACTCAATCAAAAATTATATAAATTTGCTAGAAACAAAACTCTAGTTTTATAAGTACTCTGTATTAAAAATAAATTTATTTTACAACCTGTATAAAGGATATTTTGGATTTTAAATGAAGTCAAGAAAGAATGATAGAATAAAAGCAGTTACTGTAAACCCATTCTTAAGTGTCATGTACAAAAACATGTCATTCAAAGCCTGGCTCAAAATTTTTAGTAAGCTTTTAATCATTTTATTAACTTTTCTTTCTATAGAAACAAACATTCCAAAAAGAAACGATGAAGTTGAATATAACCTAGATAGAGAGAGTTCAGAGGAAGAAGAAAATTAAGTCGAAGTTGAGGAATATTATTATGTAACTGAAGTAGATGAATCTTGTCATTCAGGTAACATTAATTCTAGTTTTTTAACATTCAAAATAGATGTGATAGATGAGGAATCTTCTCAAAACTAATCTGGAGAGGAGAACAATACTCGCAAGAAAAGGCCAATTCCAATCTAAGCTGCAAGATCACTTAAAAAATCACCTATAAATTCTCCTTATCCAAGATCAAAAAGAGGCAGCTCACATTAAAAGCATAGATTTCATAAAAATTCTGACAACGAACAAGGTCACTCGCCTAAGAAATATAATAAGCAAGAGTCTTCGAGACAATACAATAAGCAATTGTCTTCGAGATAGCATCATATGGAATCTCAGGATCTATAAATACTACAGGAAGATTAAATTCTTCAAGAGACCTAGCAAAGAGGAAAGTAAGACAGGAAAATTAACATTCCAACTCTAGGTGTCTCTGCACTCTCTAACTAGAAAATTATTAGCGGCAGCAATGTTATTGCTGAGTTAAAAACTATTAATGATTATCCAACTAGCAAAAGACTATGAAAATCTATTACTTTGTACGTCTTAGAAAATTATCGTTAAATTATTATATTAATTTAAAATATGCTATTTTAATGTACCTTTCTATAAAATTGTAGAATTTATCATATAAAAGTTCTTCTCATTCCCAAAATGTTAAAAAGAACCTTTTTATCTATTTCTTTTTATTAATGTCCAAACATTTATTTACACTAGGTATAATAATAATTCAAGATTTAATTTATTAATAATTTGATAAAAAATGCTCTAGAACTTATTTACTGGAGTGTCCTCTATGATATTTGGAGGTCAATCGAGACAATATCAGCTCAATAATTACACTTTAATTGAAGATTAACTTTTGGCAGAGGGAGGCTATGGCTATGTTTATTAAGTACATGAATTAAACAATCCCTAGTAGAAATATGCACTAAAAAGAATTAAAATACTGGTAAGTATGTGCAAACCTATATTCTATCAAGTATGATTTATGACATAGTTTTCTTTCTTCAAAGATTTGTATTGATATTCAGTTTTAGATAATGAATTAAACGTATTTTAATAGGATGGAAAGCTCTCAAAGATGGTAAAAATGGAAGTAAAGGTATGGAGTAAACTAGGGAGCCATCCAAATATTGTTAAGTACATAGATTCACAAATACTAGAAAATTCTGATGGGTCTAAGGATATGCTGATTTTGAGTGAATTGTGCACAAATGGCACCTTAGTTGATTACATAGAGAAAAAAGATAATGTTCTTTTGGAAATTGAAATTATTTCTATCATGAAACAAGTAGTTCAAGGTGTCAAGCATATGCATTTAAAAGGCATTGCTCATAGGGATTTAAAAATTGAAAATATCATGTTTGGTTCTGAAGGAATCGCAATGTTGCTAGACTTTGGATCAGCTTCAAGTGATTTTCTAGACTTAAAAACAGCTACGAAATTGGAGATATCTAAAGCAATGGAAAGTTATGAAAAATTTACTACCCTAACCTATAGACCACCTGAAATGATGGATCAATATGCAGAGCACACTGTAGATCTTAAAGTAGACATTTGGATGTTAGGGTGCATTTTATATACAATTTGTTTTGCTAGACATCCTTTTTAAGATGCTTAAAAACTTGCAATTTTAAATGCTCATTATAACATGATTTCAGATGAACCAAAATATGAGCATATATCTGAAAAGATGAAAGACTTAATCAGATTGTTGCTTACACCTAATCCTGCTAAGAGACCAAGTATATGGGACCTTGAATTACTTTTAGAATAATTTGATAAGTTACCATCAATTGATTTGAATGAGGAAGCTTAATAAGTTAAATTGAGGCACCTTGCAAATGAAGAAACTACCAAGAAACGACATTTTAGCATCTAAAATTAATAGAAGCCATAAAACCCCTTACCTAGTCAATCTGCTGGCATATAACCTAAAATTAATTAGGCTCAACTTGAAAAATAGGATTCTACTGAGATGCAATTTGAGTGGCCAAATAACATAGAACAGGAACTTTCTAAAAATACCTTTAGCACTTAAGACACTTAATATAATTGGGATGCTGACTGGTCAAAAGATTACTAAAATCAGATAACCTAAACTTAAACAAATACATAAGTAAATCTTAACCCATTTGACGAATTTATTGATGAAAAGTAACTCTAGAATAAATTAAGCGACTTGCAAGAATCAGCTTAAAACGTAAATTAGCAGTAAAATTAGCAATAAGTATCATACAATCCCTTTGATTTCATTAATAGCATGCTATCTAATATTACTGATAAATTTGAAAAGCCAAAATAAGAAGAGGGAAATGATCATACTTAAAAACATGAGAGTTGGTTTGAAAGTTTAACTTCAAATAGAATAAAAAAAGATAATGAAACATAAAATGGAAAGATTAAATTGAAAAAGTTTTAGGATTCAAATGGGGACTCTTGGGCATTTTTTAATTGAATTTCAATAATTAAAATTAATGTACATTTTTACTCTTCATATTTATTTAAATAATTTGTTTTTGCATCTTGGAATCCAGATTAGAACCAGGATAATAATAACAATAAATTTGATGATTAGGAAGATTCAACAAAAATAGTGATAAATGAGGATGACTATGATGATTAAGAAGAGATGAAATTAGATTAAATTGCAAGTGCTTCAAAATTAAAAAGAAAGAGTATGAGTCATTAATAGAAGCGTGAAAAAGATTTGGAAAGTCTGGAAGATTTGAATGATGATGAGGAAAAAACTTCATAAAATATGTTTGATTAGATTAGTGCTCTAAAAAATCAAAAAAGTAAGCAAAATGCTCCACTAACTATTTTACAGGTCTAATATTTCTAATATTTTGGTTTTAATTAAAAAAATACTTTTTTAGGGAAAATTCCTAATCAGTCAAGAAAGAGCAAGAGCGATAAATTCTCAGCACGAGGCTGGTGCAGCAACTTGAATACTTCTAGTCAAAGAGATAGATAAAATATTTGTACCAGAACTTCAGATATTATAACTAAATTCAGAGAATTCATGCAAAATTCTTGATAACTTATATTAATACCCTCAGTTTTATGTTTATTTCATACTTTACATACTCTTACTTTTCAAAAATTACATAATTTTATGATTTATAATGGGAAATTAAACTTTAAAACTTGAAGATTTATCGTGTCATTGAGAATCTAATTACTAAATAATAAAGATAGATTTTCGATTTAAATATTATTAAAGCATATCTATTGCTTCAACGAGCGTATTAATATTAATAATAATAATAAATTTATTTCATATTCCCAAGATTTAATAATTCTAAAGCAATTCAATCATTAAAATTGAAATTATTAATAAAATAAAATAGAGCTAAAGAGAATGAATATCTAAGACTTTTATAGAGTGATATATGTGTGTAAACTTACAACCTAATTAAATATAAATGCTTACAGCTACATACAATATAGTATTGCACATATCTGGCATATTTACTTATTAAATTATATATAATATCTTTAATCAGCCATCTAAAAATAAAAGAACGATGAAAATAGAAAAACATAGGTGGGGGGGCATTTCGTATATTATTTTACACATAAAAAAACAGGTTAATAATAATGATTAAATATCTTTAATTAAAGAAGCAGAGAGATGCTCTTGTCACATCATAGTAGGTTTTTAGTTTCTTAACTCCTCTTTCTGAGGGCTATCAATTTCGTATCATTTACCTTGTATTTTCATCGTGATTTTCTGCGATAGATGTAGTATAGTGATTCTAATATTCTTGTGCTATTGAGCTCGTCAGTTTCTTGATTCATATATGTATTTGTTTTCTTTAAGATTAAAAAAGTAATAAAGATTTAAAATTTACAATAAAATAATTAAGTTCATTGTTCTCTAGCGATGCCAATTTCTTAAAAAAGAGATGCCCTTACATAGAAACATTTTATGGAACAAAGTATAATTTAATAAGTAATTAACAATATTGTCCACAAGTTACTTTTGATGTTGAATTATTATACCAGGGCATGAATCAAGATTCTGAGAGAAAGATTTTTGGAAAGTTCTTAGTTTTCGAGCAACTGATTTCTCAGATAAAATTTATTTTTTTGTCCAAATTTTGATTGGAGCGAGGTATAATTTAACTCTAAGCGCTTTTAGGACTTTATCTGAGGCAAATTTCCTTGGCTCAATAATTATTTATACACTGTTAGATAAATATATCGGAAAAAGAAGTAGCAATAATGTTTTTAAAATATCAATAACACCAAAAGTGTCCGTGAATCTGATCCATGAAATCTCTTCCATTAATCAGGAATCGCTATAAAATAAGTTTCAAGCTTCTCAACCTTACTCGGTATTCATTTAATCTTATAAAAGCTTTAGGGGTTTTGGGGTATATTTGAAGTGTTAAAATTAGCTTAAATCTCAAATAACTATTTGATATATATAATTGATTTTTTGTATACCACTCTCTAAGAGTAAGTATAATCGAGCGAGGTTTGTGAGATTTATAGATCAGATTCAACTAGTGTAACTGTAGAATATAGGGGCTGCCGTCTGAACTATATGATTCTTGGCTGTAAAAGATTTTCCCTCTTTATGAATCCTTCGTCAGAATGTAGGTGAAATATAGAAAATCCCTGACAAAAATTAAGTTTTATCTGGAATTTCCCAGGATTCTATTAATACATATTATAAAATACAAGGCTAGAATATTGCTTAAACTTTTGCTACGTATAAATCTTTGCTAAAAAGAGGTAACAAATAATGAATTTATTTTCAAATTTTTATTCACCCAACACTCTTTTTTACTTCTATGGACAAACTGGGTAAATTTTCTTCGAACTTCATTTCACTTTAAACCTAAATCAAAAGAATTCTAAAACACAACATAGAAATTATCTCTATAAAATTTACTCATATTTTACTTAAAACCCTTCTGATGCAATTTGAATATCTCTCTTTTTCTGTAAATTTACTATTGGGATTTTATATACACTATTATTGTTACATTAATACACGCAAGCATCGAGATGAATTGTTTGTATTCATCCGTCACACTCATGTATAAAATATAATAAAAACTTAAACTCCTGCATATACTCTGACACTCACTCAGCTCTAAACCAAGTGAGGCACCGCCTTGATAAAGACGCTCATAATACCAATTATTATAGTTGATCATTGATGCAGCTGCCTGCGACAATCAAAAAAAGTTAATTTCAATAAAAAAACATAATAAAACTCTATATAATTGAATGTCTGAGTTAGTAGAGCCCTTTGCGAAGTTGCTGTTGGCAAAAGCTGCGGTGTGTTTTGACATTAATGCCTCCTCTTTGTAATCAAAAAGGTCTATTTAATTGACTTATTATAACTATGGAGATGCTCTAAAATATGGGGATACTTATGTAGAATATAAATATAGAGATACTTGTGCATAATAAATTTCTCTAGATTTATATATAAGCATTAAAATAGGGAGATGATGGGTTACCTGAGTCGAGTAAGCTGTTTATGTTTTTCATGATCTCGGTGTCGGTTGTGTCCTCCTCCCAGTTCTCTTCGATGTCGCTTGCCTCATCCTCTGGGTTGATCAACTTTTAGTAGAGCAAGTAAAGCCTGGTGGGTGGGGTGACTTTGCCTGATTATTTCACTTATGTGCGGGAGATTTGGGCCCCCACCCCATTTTTAGAATTGTTCTATAAGGTGTTACTATAGACAAAGTCTTTAAATTTTCAAATTAAAGAAAAGAAAGGGAGACTTTTTTGAGAGAGTTTGAATTTAATCTATGCAAATAATATTGTTGGAGATGCTAATATTGCTTTGTGGTTGATATCCAAATGAGTTTGCCTTAGCCCTAGGGGGGAGGCCTCTCATTTATGAATCACCACTGAGACTCCACCAAGGGGAGAGATGATTATTGGAAGAAGATGGCATTTCCTAAAGATGATTGAGGGAAGATGCGGTATTCTCGCTGAAAGACTTAGTAATCCAAGAAGCCAAGTCATATAAAATACTATAGTATCTAAATTTAAGGATCTTTTTGGTAATTTGTTTCTATCATTAATAACTAGGTTTTATACAATTCTTTGATGAAGTTATGGTTTATAAGATTTAAAATAGGTTTTTAAAATACTATTAAAAGTCTGATAAATACTACCCGTTCTTCTCATCATTGGATGGTGAATTTTGATATAGTTAATTTGTCAACTACAGCTTGAATTTGAAGCTTAGTTGAGAAGGAGCTAGCATCTCTGGTGTCAGTGAAACCTGAACCCTGCTTGGATCTAAGTTATGTTATATTTCAAAGTGAAATTACAGAAAGGTGTTGAGTGAGTGAGGATGGGACTTTTGCTCATTGTTTTTTAATTAACATAGAGATCATCCTTTAAAATTATAAAATTTAATGGTTCAACTGAAATCTAGAACAATTTTTCACATTTGACGCTTCTTAGTTATAATAAAAGATCTCTTGAAGAGTTGCAATCCCTCTCATTTGAAAATGATTCCCATATTTTCGTGTAACTCTCAAGAAGTCCCTCATCATGCATGAGTGGGTCCTCGTAGAAACTCTCCACTGAATGCTTGCTGCTGACGGCCTCCTCTGCCCCCATCACTTGTCCTGACTCTCTCCTGGATTTCTTGGAGGAATCAGATGTGGAATCTACAACCCAAAAAAATTAGGTCACTATAATCCACTCCTTTAACCTCCATACCTTTACAGCTTTAGTCAATTGGTACACTAAAAACTTGGCTCACAATTAAATTTAAATATCAAATATTTTAATAAATTATTAAATAAATCACTTAATTTTCAATAATAAAATAGTTATTGTTAACTTAAAACTGTATTAAGTTCTTAAATCGCATAATTTATTTTAATTTCAATGGTATTTTACAAACTAATTTGAATTGCTCACGCCAAATGCATTGGAAATTGATGTCATAGTCTTAACTGTGTCTCTGGTTCTTAACAAAAAGTATTTTCTTGTTTATTTTGTAGTCTGTTTCTTGTCTATTTAACGACGTGATCATTAATTTTTATATCTTTATAAAATCTTATTCATTCATATTCTAAGTGAAATATTAAAATTAAATCTATTTATTGCTGAAATATAATCGATGGGGGGGGGGGAAGTTTCCTGACAAGAGGGAAGTTTCCTGTCAAATAATTTTTTTCATATAAAATTTTTATTAGTTAAACATAAAATATTTTAATCAATAACTTTTAACTCATTAAATGGCTTAAGGATAATTAAAACATTTTTAAAGAGTTAATTAGATAAAATGCAATTATTTTCTATTATCATAACTAGAGATATAGAACCATATTTTTATTATAATTCTTACTAAAAGTTTTGAAAAACTTATGTAAAATAAAATGATATATTAATGAAAAATAATATTCAGCATAAAGTAGATCTTTTAATACTTCATGATTGATAAGTTATATTGTTGAATTACAAATATGTTAAAATCAGAGAAGGTATTTATAGTTGTCAAAAATAAAAAATCTATAAAGAAAAAATAAATTAAAAAAATAAGAATTTTCTTGACAGGAAACTTCCCCCCCCCCCCTAATCGATTAATCTGGTTATATTATGCTTATATGTGATAAAAATCTTATTGAAAAAATTGTCATATCCAAGTACTTTATGCTAACTATTTTTAATATAGCAAAATAGCCTTAATCATTAGAGTTTATGAATAAAGTGTGCCAAATATATGGTATATTTTAATCTTATTAAAGCAGTATTTTTTAATTATTTTTTTATTTTACAGTATTTTAATT
Source organism: Oxytricha trifallax (assembly GCA_000711775.1). NCBI lineage: Eukaryota > Ciliophora > Spirotrichea > Sporadotrichida > Oxytrichidae > Oxytricha > Oxytricha trifallax. Next base: position 35,609 of record ARYC01001993.1, read on the forward strand.
TTTTACTTATCTAAAATCAAAATTATCCTTTAAAAAAAACATTATTAATTATTTTCATAATGATTTCGATACAAATATTATAAGTAGAATATTTAATTACAAATCACACAAGCTATTGTGTTACAATTTTAATATTATATTAGCAATAGATTCTCAGCCTTTTATATTGCAAATTTAGCAATTCAAATTAATTTATTCAAACTAAATTATTTAATACTAAAGTATATTTGAATTTTGGAAAATAAAGTTAAAATTAATATAAAGTAGTATCGATTTAATTCGTCTAAACAAAAATAATTATATGAATTATTAATTCAAGAATACCAAAATTTGAGATTCTTCACTTCATTTTAATACTTTATTTGAAGAGTGAAAAACTTTAGTTCAATTTAAAGGGATATTTTTAATTATGTTTTGATTCCAAAATTATACACTGCTAAGCTCTTAATATTAATAAACTCAACTGCCAAATGAAAAACAAAATGATCATTGATATTTCCATGTTGAAAATGTTTGTGTTTCTAATATAAATTTTATTAATTAAATTTAATTTCCCATACTCGGTTAAAATTAAGCAATAATATGAGAGGCTCATAGACAATAAGTCTTAAATTTAATTTTAATAGTTTCTTCCACGGTACTAAATTTTATATTTTTATGAGTTTTAATAATAATAAGAAGTCACTTTAGTGAAATTAAAGGGGGTATATTAAAAGCAAAGATTTTATAATTTAAGAATGTACTATTCGATGATGAAAAATAATAAACAGAGATCAAATTATTGTCAAAATTTAATTAAATTACAATTTTATTAGGATCAAAATTAATAATTCAAATTTACATATAAATTCAGAATAGAAGTCTTATAAAAAGTTAAATTAGAGATTGCTGATTTAAATATATGCAGCAAAATATTTGCTAGTTTATTAGTTTCTTAGTTTCAAACTAACAAAAGTATTTATATAATAAAGTTTTATATTTTGAAATGTCTGGTAAATTTTGTTTTTAAAATGTTATTGTATTCATACTATAACCTATATATTTTCAAATTTTACTAGTTTAAATTTCTATTTAATTAATATAAAATTAAATTTTGCGATGAGAAAAATGCTTCTTAATTTTGAATGACGAATATATAATTATAATAGTTTTGGTATTTTTAGTGTCACTCTCCAATTAGTTTAATTTATTGAGTTTAATTAGTTTAAATAATATTGCATCAATAAAACATGAAATCATTCAGTCTCTCTCTCAAGCATGCAAGAAACTGATTTATTTTCTTTATTGATTCAAATTAGCACTATACATATTCAATGATTTCAGACTGAAATCTCTGTACTTTTTCTAAAAAGCTTTAATTGTCATCTGAAATCTTCAAAATTTAATGAAAAATACATGCTGGATGAAAACTAAATCGAAATTAGATAATTGAGAAAAGTATAAAAATCATGTTGATATTTATTTCTGAGTTGGAATCATTCATTGAGTGGGTGCTGGCTTGAATGGAAGACCTGGATAATTTTCGGTATCTAGCTCTGTCATTTTAGCGTATTCATCTTAGCAGATGTCGTTCAATTGCACACTTTCACCAGCGAGCCATTGAGGAAGGAAATTTTTATAAGGTAAATTTATAAATTAAAAATCTTTTTTATATAGCAAAATTATCTAGTGCACATCATAAAATTAAAATAGAAAGCGAGAAAGCTAAATAAGGAAAATTAAACATAAATTATTGGGAAATAAATAATATGCACTCATTTTTTGCAACACATTCACTCCATGCAACATTAGCTTGCTTTAGTGCGTGAAGGTTAGTTGTTCTTAAATTTTTACCGAGAGAGTAGGGATCCATTACAAATTGATTTGCGAATTATTATTTATAAATTATAATTAAATTATTAATTATTCAGTCATTTATGAATATAGGTGATATTTTAGCTTACAAATATAATCTGTTTTTGATATCAATTTAAAATTACAACCCTTAATCATTACAATTAACATTAAAATAATAGTTTATAAAAGTCCCTTTAAATTTTCTTAAAAGTATTATTGATTCAAAAAGCTGAGATAGTCATATAAATTCAATATTCCAAAATCATTTTATTAAGGAGCTCTGATTGATTCCTATTTACCTTGAAATCTTTCAAACATGCAAGCTTATCCTGAATTTATAAATTTATATAGCTTAAAGTAAATAAGTGTAAAAATTAATTGTAAAATCCTCCTTCTTCATCTTTAGCCACTTCCAAAATATTAGATTTGTAGCTCTTTAAGCTTTGAAATACTTAGTGTATTAATCTACAGATTTCTTAACTGGAAATATCCTTTCAAAACCCCCTTTTCTAGACTGTTCCTCTAGCTTTTCAACAATGACTAGCTGTTCATCATAGTTCAAGTTTAAGTTGTTACAGTTATTATTTGGTAGAGAAATCAATTCTTTTGCAAGTCTAATTTTGGTAGGTGACTGAATTGATTGCTTATGAATATAGATGTCATCTAAGCTTTAATCGTATTCTTAAATATTTACTGATGAGATATTGAGATCTTAAGATTTACCTGTTTTAGGGTCTATAGTAGATGATTGTACTTATTGAGAAGAGGTTTTCAATTAAATACCAGAAAATTTTCCCCATTTCTGAGCCTCAAGTTCTTTGAGTACTTTCTTCTTGTTATATGGAATGACTCCAATAGTTTGAAAAACATCAGACAGTAGAGATGTTTTAATCCTCTTATCCAATAAAGAACTGGAAGAAAAAGAAGGCAGCACATTTACTTCTAGAAGCCATGGTTTAAGATCACTATCTAAGATAACATCGAAACCATATAGCTCAAAACATAAATGCCTATTTTTTGAAGATCTTTGCATGTTATTTGCAATGATAGGCTCAACACTCAAAATAGATTTAATGATCAAGTCTTTTATGGTAACGAAGACCTTGTCATAATCTATGTTCATTTATTGAAAAGCATCTCTTAACATTTTCAGAGACCATTTACTTGCCTATTAACCTTGAGGATTGCTTCCATTTTCATCAGCTGCTTTGAAATTCTAAGCATTTTTATTTACGCTAAAGTTTGTGAGATGCGCAAATCTAACCTTTGTATTTTTAGTATTATAAGGCTAGGTTGCAAATCTTGCTAAACCTTCTTCATAAAGGTAGATTGTTAAAGGTTCATAAGAGGTAATGAAAACATAAAGCCTCATATCATACTTATATCCGTTTATTAAATGCGGTTTCATAATATATTCACATGCAACATGCTAGCCTTTCTTGGGAAGAGAAGAAGTTTTAGTTAGTATTCTAATGCCTCTTCCACATGAGGAATTTGCAGGTTTGACAATCCAAAGTTTAGCTTGCTCTGTATCTTCTCTCTCTTTTTGAAACCTTCTAGTATCTTCAGGCAATATCCAAGTTTTTGGAACAATCCTATACTCTTCTCCAAATTCTCTAATCATCTTAGAAACATGTCTGTACATGGTATCTTTCCTACCTAATTGGAAGGTGCCAGGGAAATGATTGCACCTTTTGTACTAATCATAATTTCTAAGACATTCTGGCTTTAAAGGGGCACTCCACAATACATTCCAAAGACTGCCTTCCGTTTAGGTAAATCCTCCTTTGCACAATGAGTTTACAACGCAATTATAGGTATGAACTTATTCAGAAATTCTAAATTTCAACCTGTATTTTCCTTCTTTCATCTTGTAGGTAAACGATTCATCTCTGGTTTAATTGGATTAAGGTGGGTATTGAAAGAAAATTACAGGCGGTCTTTTATCAAATAAACTTCTCAATAGTATAACTGGATGATCCTAAGTATAAGGATCTTTCGCTTCATAGTCATTGTTAGCATAGTGAGTCAGGTAGTTTTTGTTAAGTTAATCATTTACTTGTAAGGGTTGCTGATAAACTTTTAAAAGGGGGCTGATTCTTTCATTTTAGCTAAGACTGCTATTGGATCTCTAAATCATTGTTCTAACGAGTATTTCTTTTGGACATCCAAGATCGAGATTAATCTTTTACCTCTAATCAGAAGTTTTACCTTGGTATTCTTATGATATCAAATTAGCAACTTATTAAAGGTTTTCGTCGTCTGATATTTGAGATTCTTCCTCAATCTCTTCTATTCTCTTTATACGCTCGCTCTTTCCTTTAAGTAATGGCGATCTATGACTAACTTCTGTACTTAAATCTGAGCTCTTCTGATTAAGAGACTCTATTTGATCTATAGATTCTCCATCTGCATTTTCATACTCATTTTCAAATTCTAGTTCATCTTCCTTATCACTCTCCTCGCCATAAGATTCGTCATCCTCCTCGTCTTCATCCCCATAATCGCTCTCCTCATCCTCCTCTTCGTCTTCATCCTCTTAATTAAATTCCTTAGTCTTGCCATTGTTAGCTCTGACATGATTAGAGTATTCAAACTTCAGTGTACTCATTCTATTGGGTGTAGACCCTCTAGACTTGCCAGGCAACTGCTGTAACTTTTCGTTCACTACATTCGTATTGCTTGCATATTGAGTTGTCATTCTTCTCATGTCTTTAATCTACTTCTACTGGATTTAATTAAGTTGATTCGAACTTTGCCTGTCTTTCCCTGGTGACTATATCTAAGCCGTGATTTATCTCTTGAAAGGGCTTTGAATTTAATTCTTATCAATGTTTGCTGAATTTTTATTCGCTAGTTCCACGTTGACTTTAAGACTTGATTTCTATTAAGTTTTCTAAATATTGCTGGCTTAACTACTTTCTTAGTTTAGCATAGATCCCTTTAAAGTGTTTGATTTTACAATTAAGGGGGAGTCTAAGTCGGTGCAAAAAAATTTTCAAAATCCTAAGTCGGTGCAAAAACTTTTTTCGCAAAAACATCAAAATCCCTAAGTCGGTGCATGATCATTTTTTACATTATTCATATATTTTATTATCCTACCTCACATTAAAAGTATAATTATTAACTAAAATTTATGTCTCAGCTTCTGAATCGAACTCCTTCATTAAATTTCGATCATAGGACACTTATAATATTATTACAAAAATATTTTTTTTCAGCGACAGATATTTGTTTAAGTAAAATAAAAAAATATTATTTCGTATTTTAATATCTAATTTGTCTGTAAGTAACAAAATTGGTATTAAGAACATCATAATTATTCGCTAAATTTAATGATGTCTGGAATTAAAAAAATCGTACATATTGATTAGAGTATTTAAAAAAAAGACAATTAATTGAGTCAATTGTTTTTATAATAAGGTCAGACATAATTAAATTTAGCGAATAATTATGATGTTCTTAATACCAATTTTGTTACTTACAGACCAATTAGATATTAAAATACGAAATAATATTTTTTTATTTAACTTAAACAAATATCTGTCACAGAGAAAAATAATATTATAAGTGTCCTATGATCGAAATTTAATGAAGGAGTTCGATTCAGAAGCTGAGACATAAATTTTAGTTAATAATTATACTTTTAATGTGAGGTAGGATAATAAAATATATCAATAATGTAAAAAATGATCATGCACCGACTTAGGATTTTGAAAAAATTTTTGCACTGACTTAGACCCCCCCAAATAAGGAAGAGTTACGCTTCTATAAAGGGGATCGCATTTTACTTAGATTATTTTGAGCTACCGAGGAAATTTATTAAGTTTGGAGTTTATTATTTCTGTTAATTAGAGTTATCTGCTATGTCATGAGAAAGCATTAAAAATATTCTAACTATTATTTTCTATTTGCTTTTTCAAAAATACAATGAAAAAAAAGCCATTAGAGTTTTGGGGCGCTCTCTGCTCTTAATTAAATTTTTATTCGTATGGATTTTAAATCACTCTATTATTATATTATACGAATGAATTTGATCCCACTCTGCTCATTTATTTGCTCTATTAAGGTGATATCATCTGATAAAATATTATTCTTCTTTTCAAAAAAAATATTTTAAATTATTCATTACAGTGAAAATCATATATTTATAAAGTTTATCCATTCATAAAAAATAATCGAGAATTGAAATTTAAAAATGAAATTAAGAATTACAAAATAAAAACTTAAAGATATTGACGCTGGTTGAGACTGTGCGATCACAAAAAATGTAAGTTACAAAAAATATATCTAGAATTTATTTTTACAAAGATCCAACCTAGAAAGACTTTAGGATGCGGAAGACAGTAACTTCACTGAGCAGCTCAAAGACAGGGAAAGGAATGACTTATATATGCAGATGGTGATGTTTGTGAAGGTGAGTGGAAAGATGAAACTTTTTTTTTTTAAATTTCAATTCTTGATTATTGCATTAACTATTAGTGTTTATCTTAATTATATTCTTACAATCATATATTTTTCACATTATTTATCATAATTCAAAAGTTGCTTAGATTATGAACTTCTAGTAGAAGCAGTCTATGGTCTACTTTTCCTTAATTGTTAGTTCTTACCTATACTTTTATTGCTATTTTAATCGCCATATATGAAAAAGCTTTATTAGTTTTATTACTACTAATGTCCCCTTGCACTATCAAACTATTTTAATTGCTATTAATTATAATTTTAATCATAGTGAGGTGGTTAAACTCCTGTCATATCAATATTATTTACATCTTTATGATTAATTTGCTGAAATGCCTTGAATTACTTGGGGAAATTAATTATTAAAGAGTCTTGGTTTTATTTCCCCAAAACCCCTCCACCTCGGAGAAATATTGGCTGCTTCTAAGGGGAATAGAACTTATTTATTTTTTACTGGATTTCTAGTTCGTTTTAAAATGGCACTATGCTTCGCATTGATTGTTGTTACGATTATTTAAATTTACTTATGTTACCTATTATAATGAATTAGAATTATTTAAATTAATTATGAAAATTAAGAGTCTTGAAGATTTACTTATTGAAACTATAAAACTTATCCATTCATAGTATTTCTTCTTTATTATTGCAATGTCAATTAACCTTCTTAATTATTCAATTTACTATTGTATGAATACATTTGATTTGGGAAAATTATTAATAAATTAAATTAATTAAAATTAAATTCGTGGCAGTTAACTTTCTGGAAACCCTGACAATATGGTACTTGTTCGATAGAGAATTCAAAATCAGCTGGACTTTACTATTGGCGGTACCCCTCTATCGCATCCCTGGAGCGAGATAAATCGATTTTAATTTTGGCATAAAAATCAACTAAACAAATCACCCAAAATTAAAGTCGATTTATCTCGCTTCAGGGATGCGATAGAGGGGTACCGCCAATAGTAAAGTCCAGCTGATTTTGAATTCTCTATCGAACAAGTACCATATTGTCAGGGTTTCCAGAAAGTTAACTGCCACGAATTTAATTTTAATTAATTTAATTTATTGATAATTTTCCCAAATCAAATGTATTCCTACAATATTATTATGAACTATTTTTGAGCTACTCTTCTAACTCATAAGATTATCCTATTATTGTTACATACTTTGCTATTATTAAGTGTCTAATTAAACTATCAGCTGTTTTTGACTGCTTTTATTGATAGTTTAATTGAAATCCTGTATTTATTCAATACCTAGAGATTGCTTAACATTTTAAGTACTGTGAATAATTCTCTCTGATAGTTGTAGATGTTTTTTATCTGCTAATTATTAGTTTCTGGTTTTATTTCCAGTTTGCATTTTGTTCTACTACATATTACTTGGTTGTAAATTAGCTCCAATTTATTATTACTGTTCAAGCTGTTTTTTAGTTCACGACCTGCCACGTCATTGATTGCCACGTCAACTCACTTCAGATACGTCTACGTCACGACTAAAATTGATGGTTTGATTTTAGTATTAAACAGTGATATGTTAAATTTAATTTGAGATTACTCATTACACACACACTGTTCAAGATTCATGTGTTATTATTACTATTCATTTCTAATTATTTGCGCTTCCACATGAGTCTACAGGTTTGATCTCAATTTATATTCCTTAGCCTATCTTAGACCAGCTGTATCCTGGATGTAGTTATTAACCGTTTAATTACTAGTCATGTTTAAATTGTAAAATTTGTATGAATTTAATTGCTCTCTCTGCTATTACCCCAGTATTTGCTTTTTCTTCTACAAGTTGAAGATGCTATTATTCTATGAAGTTTACTAATCGTTTTAGTATTACTATTGCTAAATTAATGCTTGTTACTACTGTCTTTATTGAAGTAACAAACCTCTGGACAGGGGTTGAGGTTATTGGTTTTAATAGACTTAGTGATGGTTGTGTCTGGAGTGCAGTGAATGAATCCTGTTTTAAGTTGAATTTTATTATGTAGTATTTTAATGATGGTGATTGTTGTTACTTAAGAGCTTCTATGTACTGACAGTACCAGGTGATCAATATTAGCACATTAAAATTTAATAAATCTATTAAATTATGTTTAAAACTTATTATCTAGTAAGTATAATGGCTCTATTGATAATTGTGGGAGGGAGATTTTAAAGTACTATTTGCTTGTATTTATAGTTAATTTTGTTAGTTATTCTAAGAATTTTACTAAATACTGGGTGATTTGTCTTAGAGTTGCAGTTTACTCATTGATTAATGAGATGTCATTTTATTTATATTTTAAGATATTCTTTATTTTTATACAATTTAATAATTTTAGATTAAATTCAATTAAAAACTTGCCACACATTATAATAATACTCTCGCATGAGCATAATAAGTAAAGATAATAAAAAGATAATATTTCTAGGAAATTAAATAAATAATTAGTTTTTAATTAAGAGTCGGGCATTCTATTGATAAATCCCCATTATTTTGATTATTCATAATTTCTAATTGTTGCTGAGTAGTACACAGTTTAGTTTTTGCTTGAGATAAGCATGAGCTAATTCGGTTTCTCTCTGCAGTGAACTGTTTACATTTACTGGAAAAATATTTATGCGAAACAATGAACATAATTGATATAGGGAGCAAATTAGTTGTAGAGCATATAATAATTGAAGACTCTGATATGTCTGTCACAGCCAGCACTCATAAGATATTCTTAATCGTCTACAGTGCTAACCATACTGGCAATTGACCTTACTGAGCCTTTGTTTCCTACCAACTTCTTAATCATTTTGTAGTCTATAAAATTTGATGTTAATCACCAATTGTACTAATTATGATTGATGGACAAAGCTGACACTTCAAAAATGTCAATAAAGTCCTCATAAATAATATAAAAACTTACTCATCTTTCTATCAAGCATGCAGATATGACCCTCTTAATTAGCAACGAAAACATGTTGTTCAGGTTTCTTCAAACTGGAGATAATTTTACTTAGATAAATTGCATCTTAACCCTTGGGCAAGAAAGTTGTGTTTACAATGGCTTTGCGACGACCCTCTCTTGAATCGTACTCTCTGATTTCTCCGTAGGCTGTGCAAGCTACCATGTTATTTGGAGTACCTAAGAAACACATTTATTAAAGTTACATAAATGGTTTATCGTATATTTTCACATGTCAGTATCCCACATAGGTATAGCAAGGTCAAGTTCATCATTGGCAACATTCTTAGCTTGCCAGATAGGATTTATCTTAATATATTCAAGATTTACTGTTAAAATAAACATCATTTTTGTAAACTATAGGTTTCTTTGAATCTCCCTTAGCTTTACCGCTACTACCCTGAGTGGCTTAATTGATATCCCAAATTTACAATAGAGAGTCTTTTGAGCCAATTACTATTTTATTGCTGTCGAAAGGGGACTGCTTCATAAATTGCACTTGCTCAGATTTAACTTTCAATTCAATATCTGAAGTTGAAGTAGATTGCTTCTTAGCTTTTGATTTAGTCTGAGAGTCATTGTTTGAGAATTTTGAGATTAAGAGCTTTCCTGTTGTGTCTATCAAAATATGTCTATAAAATGAGTTCAATAAGGATGTATGATTTTTATATAATGTTAATATCACTAATTCAAAATGCTGTCTGTTAAAATTCAATAGGACTTACCTCAAGTCAAAAATGTTGTCGCCAAGTGAACCCATACCTCTGATTTCTCCCAATTGATCCTTAAATGATTTCTAAAGGAAAACATTGCTGGTTTAAGTATCAAAGACTTCTACTACATTAGACTTGCCTCTGACATAGCTGATATAATCATTATTCCCTGAACCTAATGACCAACATAAATGATTTAGAAAATATTCATAAATTTATTAATTTCACAATGTGTGAATCTAATTGTAAAATAGCAGAAGAAATTATTAAATTTGAATTTAATTTCCTATAATTTTAACAAACATTTTAAAATAAAACATTCTAAGGGGTCTTAAATGAGTTTATATTAATTTAAAGAAAAGTAAATGTAATTTTATATATACTTTTATTCCCTTAACATTCTAAAGTATTATGGCAGACTCTTGCATTATCTCAAAAGAGCAACTATCTCAGAAAGAATAATTCTTAAAGTCAAAACTTTATGGGGGTGCTGCTCCTCTTTTATAAACTACAGGCCACTAATCCTTGCAACAAAATTAAAGGCAAACTTTTTAATTTTTTTATAAATCCTGCGAAATCAAATCGAAACAATTTAATATTCTTTGTTAGAATTTTTTAGAATAAAATTAACATAACTTAACAGACTCAATAAAGTAGCATTTATCAAAATAAAACTCTAGCCAACACTCAAAAAACCTTAAACGCATCTCCTACTAGAATTTTAGAACATCATAAAACTCAGCTATCTCAAGTTACTGATAATAAAATGGACACTTTCTTAGATGAGATGCGACAGCAATTCATGCAAACTCGCAAATATTTATTAAATGGATTTTAAATTTACAAACTATTTTTTAATTAACTTACTCCAAAATTGCTAATTAGTATTCGACTATGATTTAAATTTAACTCAAGGATCATAAGTTATACCTTAATCTTTATTATATCAGCAGACCAGAATGATGGAGAAATAAGTCGGTTTATTGGAACAGTAACAACGCTCGATGAGTGAAGTTGTCAATAACATTATGAATTAAGGGGCTACTGGTGTCAACAGTTTAAATCTACTTTTATCAGATTTATATTAAAAATTAAACCACAATAAAATCTTATAAAAACCTCTGAATTTATATAAATTATAGTCAACAGCGCATCATCTTTGAAGCAGTAAGTTTTCAATGAGAACCGCAGAATGCTTCTGGAAATGATGGCTCCGTTATCTCAATAAATGAATGAAATGAAATTGTTATATGAAAGTACCAAGGCTTGCTCTGGGGATGTAGGTGGAAAAATTGATGAACTCAAGAGAGTCATAGCGACTCAACAAGATACTGCAGAAATAAAATGAAATATAGATAATTATGCTAGATTTTTTAAATGTAATTATCAATAGTTTAAATGGAGGGATGAGATAAACTGGATATATGTCTGAACCTAACATTTATTAGCAACTTGATCTCTTGGATCCAAATCTCATGAATTTTTATTATTTCAATCACTTAATCAACTCAAAAAACTCTTTATTTCATATTTAATAACCAATAAATATATTCAATGAAGAAAGGCATAGATGATATCAAGGATTAAATGCGTGATGTTCAAAGAGAAGCCCATTTAATCGAAAATGATCTCCAGAACAGATTCACGTAAATGACCATGAAAAACATGCAGTAGAGATACTTACCTCAATCCATCACTGAGGAGTTCAATTAGTTTTAGAACTAATTGAAAGAGAAAACTATCACAGACCATATTCAAGGGTTTTCAACTATGACTCAGACGAAGGAGGCTGTTATGGCCAAATTAGGGGGTTATTTCGATTATCCCTTGTATTTAGAGGAATTGAGATAGGTCATGTCTGAGAAGGATATTATCTTCAAAATATGTAAGTAACTTATATGTTATTACACTATGGTCGATTTATTGATAATATTTGATGATTTTTAGAACATTATATTATCGAGAGAGAATTTAAGTCATAAGCGTTAGTTGCACCAGAGTTTAAAGACAAAGCTTTTGGAAGAGTACCTCCCTATGATTTCTCTGCAAATTCAGTTTTCATTAGAGATCCAATTAAAGAGCAAGAGTGGAAGGAATCCCAATAGCAATACTCTAAAGTAATTTTAATAAGGTAATTTTAATGTTCATAGTGTATTAATTGTCCTTTATTATATTAGTTTTTTTCTAAATAAAAAGTATAAAATTAAAATTAAGTGTCAACTGAGAAACCTTAGTATCTATAGGATTTGTAACTTAACGAAGCACCAAAATCATTCCTAGATTATGAAGCTTATAAAGAATAGTATCAGAGAGATATAGTTAATTAAGGACCACTTGTTAAGAAAACTGTTTCTGAGTATCAACCAAAGAGTACTTTTATTATAGAATATAGACGCATTAAAATTCTTTGATTTTAGATTTTGGGAGAAAAAGAGATATTATTTTGTTTATAGAGTACAAATCCATATGGAAGTGGTTCATAAAATCAAAGAACTACATATAATTAAAAGGCAGCTAATGACAGATTATCAAAACGTTAACCTTCAAGTAAAAAAGTAGCCTCATCAGATTCAAACCCATCCAGTCAGCATAGCACTCCAAATTCATCAGCCAAGAAGAGATCAAATGCTGGTTCTAAAATAGGCAAGGGTGTTATAGCCTAATATAATTTTATGACTATTTAAACTGTAAGCAATATTTAGTTATTTAGTAATAAAGCAGGAAAGAACATCTAAGACTTGAAGAAAATGGATTTACTTTCACTTAAGAAGCAAGTAATTGAAGAAATAAAGAGTGAATTTGAGCTGTCTAAGAACACTTAACAACAACCCTCCTCGTTCGATACTAATTTCACACCCAGTCTCGATAACATAATGAAACCCTCTGATAATAAGCCAGTGGAGTTAAGAGCACCAAATACACAATCCTCCAATTTGAGTTAAGTAATTCAATAAGAGACTGATAAGTAAAGTCAGATACTAGCTCAAATCAAGAATGGGTAGGACTAATCAAACATCAATCAACTCAGATAGAGCACTTAAAGCATGGGCAGTTAATAATTCTCGCAATCGCTGCTTGAGAATGCATTCGCTGATTTGTTAATGAGTGAGTTAGAGAAAGCAGGGCAAGTTAATCAGCATGACGAAGAAGTCAAGAAAGTAGGGGAGGAACTTATAATGCATAAGATTAACAATATCTTTGATGAAATAGCTAGAGATAACTTGAAGTTTAAAATTACTATTCTATATATTATTAAGTCATTGCAAATGCAACCACAGCCAGTTTCTCACTAACCCTCTGTTACGATATAACCACAAATTTAAGTACTTGATTAGTAGCAGTAGCCTTAATTACTGTAGGAATAAATTTGATTTGGGAAAAATAAAATAAATTAAATAAAAATAATTTGAAATTCGTGGCATTTATCTTTCTGGAAAACTAGACAATATAGTACTCGTTCGACAGAGATTTCAAAACTAGCTGGACTTTACTACTGGCGGTACCCCTCTATCGCATCCCTGAAGTGAGATAACTTTACTATAATTTTTCCCAACAAAATCAACTAAACAAATCACCCAGAATTAAAGTCAAGTTATCTCGCTATAGGAATGAGATAGAGGGATACCGTCAATAGTAAAGTCCAGCTAATTTTGAATTCTATATCGAACAAGTACCATGTTATCTCGGTTTCCAAAAATTTAACTGCCACGAATTTCATTTTATTTTTACCAAATCAAATGTATGCCTACAATATTGCAATAATAGTAGCAACAACCTTTATAGCAAAAGTCTAATTAAATATATAAATTTTATCAGTATAATTAAAAATTTTATCTTAACTTATTACCATTATTTTAAGGTGATAATTTTGAAATTACTGAGATAAAATTAAATCAATTTTTTTCATAAATAGAACTGAATTATGAACTCATTGATTAGAATTTGTGTTAATAATTCAGAATGACTCAACTAAAATACTAATATAAATTACATTTAGAATGATTTAATTTCCTTTATATAAATTTTAAAGATTTTTTATTATTAAGACTATAATTTATTGAATTTTCCAGAATAAATTTAAAATTAGTATTAGTAATCCCTATAGTGATTAATCAGTCAAACAATCAAGCATAAAATACTATGAATTCAGCTGGTGCAGCTCATGATTTGCTTAAAGATTAAAATAAGCTGAGAGACATGCTATCATAAGTTATTTCTGCTTAACTTGGCATGCATAATAAACCCCGCAAATAATTTTAAAGCATTAAACAATGTGTATTTAACTACTAAGTGATAAACTACTGTAAGAATTTTCAAATTTGACAATTTATCCCAGTATAATCGTTAAATTGTAAGAGTATTGAATTTAAATTTAATGTATTCTTCAATTTCAAAATACGAATTGTATTTTATAAGAAAAGAACATGGTTCAAATGGGCAGGATGTTGATAATATGACTGATATCCTTGGCGATAAGAATCATGCTTAGACCAACAAGAATAGATTGACAATTCTTAATAATAGTTAAAACTTGAATAGAAGTGGTGGGATGAGAGACAGCATGATGAGCCAAGACCCATTGAACTAAACTTCTCGCACTTTGCAAGAGGAAGAGGCCAAACTTAAGTAAGAGCAACAAGAATTAAGGAAGTAGACATTCATTAATGTACAGCCATACATCTATAATCTAATTAGTTATTATACCCCAAACTACTATACGCTAAGAATTATAGCAAACATTGAGTATGGGCTATTAAAATCCATTTGCATTTGGAGGTGTTGGCATGTCACTTCCAAGAGGCCTGGGTGGTATGGGTAGTATCCAACAACCATTTAAATTTATATTAACATTTTTTGGAATTGTTAAAGTATTTAAATTGATTTAAATAACCACTGATTAATGACCTAGATCACTTCAACCTGACAAGTGACTCAAGTGACTTCTTGTCCATGGACTCCAGCAAATTCTCTGAGAGAGACCAGTTCTTCAGATCTGTCAATGATATCAATAAATTACTATTTTCTTTCTTATATTGATAAGGGAAGTGTGGACAACAGAAAGAGATCTAGATCCAGGAAGCATGGAATGGGCAGATACTCCACTCTAAGTTAGGGCGACAGGTCAGATGGGGAAGTAGGAGCAATTGATTAATCAGACGACGATGATATCAGTGTCGGTGAAATTAGATTCCCCACATCCACTCTCCACCACAGCACCAATGGAAATAATTTCAATAATAATAGATAACCATCAACAAGTTAGAAACAGTAAACTAAGGGAACACAACCAGGTAGTAATGATAACAGGAACAACAATAATGTGAAGAGTAATAGTAATGTCCCAGCTGAAATAAGGAAACTGGGGGAAACTATTAACTATGAAGAGGACAAGGAGATTTCTCCAGAAAAAGATGAGGAAAAGCCCATTTTAGACTCATCAGAGATATTTTTATAATAGAGTATATATTAAAATACCATCAATAAATGTTATCAGATGGTCCCATATTGAAACCAAAGCAGAGATTCGGCAATTAAATGTAGAACAGCAGAGTCTAAAATGTTGGAAAGAGTGGAGCAGTTAACAACTTAATGTCTGGTGAGCTTTATTAAATTTATCATTATAAAAATTATTTCTATGATAAATTAAAGTATGTGAGAGTTTTGGGATGAATCCCTACAGTTTGGCAAGAGGTACTCTTTAACAGTAGTAACAGCAACCTCAATTATATAAAACAGACACAAATTAATTATGAATATTTCGTAGAAATATATGAATTGGCTTCAGGGATTGGTAAACCATCAGGTGGAAACGGAATGAACAACAGCAGATTGAAAATTGATGATAATTTCTTGGAGGAAGACTATGAAGATGATTTCGGTAGCATCAGAGATTCCAAGGAGTCAGGAGAAATCAACCCTGGCAATGTGGAAAAGATGATAAAGTATATTTTATAGATTGAATTTTGCTTGTAAAAATGAATTAGCAAAATGCGTGGACTTAACATAAACACTTAATTTTTGCATAATTGCTAGATAAATCTTTAATTTTTTCGTTAAACCCTGCTCGTAACAAAATAAAGTAAACAGAAAAAAAGATACTTTCTTTTAAAATCAGATTTATAAATATATTAATTTAAAGAAGTTCGATTTTATATTATTGTAATTTTAATTTTAATTTTTTTCTTCACTTAATTTCTCAATAAAAGTTTATACTATGGTTTATTTATTTTTTTAGCTAATTAACATGTATATTAATGTTCACTTCTTGCCTAATCTATGATTATCTCCCTCATTATTGCTGTTATTGAGCAGTCTGTTGTTGTTGCTGTTGTTAGGCTTGCATAACGATTCTCTTGAAGTCTTCCTGTAACTTCATCATATTCTATTATTAACTTTAAGGTAGTATCTATCATTAATCGAGATGATTTATACATAATTACTAATATTCTTTCTCTTTTCATCGATTTTGGCTTGGAAATCAACCTCAAGTTTGTCCATGCGCTCGATCTCCTTGGTGATGAATTCAATACGCTTCTCTACGTTTCACTTGGCTTCAACTACTTCCTGCTTTGCGAGGATTGGCAAAAAAATTAATATATATTGCGGAGAATTTTTATAAAACTTGGAAATACCTTAATATTGTTATATTAAATAATTGGTCCAACTAGCTTGTAAACATGAGCATCAGCGTCCATGAAGTTAATTTCTGAGAGCACCATTTCGTTCTCGTTTTTCTTTTCAATCAAGTTTTGTCTAGCTCCATAGATTTTAGTGTATCACTAATAATATTATATTTATCAATCAATAACCATCCAATTCTTAAATAAAAAATAATAAATACTTTTAGTGTATTCTATAACATTGAAAGTATAAGTAAGAAATCATTATTAATGAACAAAATATTAGTGTTTTTTACATACCAGCCTCAATTTTCTTGATTTCAGCGGCATCAGCTTCCATAGTGGCTTGGATTTCTCCGAGTTTTCCCGGTAGTTTTTATTGAGCAGCTGCCATGATATATATTCTATCTTTAATACTTAATATTATATAATTTGAATTAATTCTCAAATAATTGTGTGTATTTTAAATTAATTAATTTAAATATAAAAACTCATCATCATGGGATAACACTAGTTTTATTTATATTTATTTATATATATATTATGTTTAGTATTTTTATATAATAATGATAATATAATGGGAGATAAAAAGATAAGAATTGAATAATACAACATGAATGAAGGTAAGGAATTACTTATAAATATTTGTAACAAACATTTT
This sequence comes from Oxytricha trifallax, assembly GCA_000711775.1. Taxonomy (NCBI): domain Eukaryota; phylum Ciliophora; class Spirotrichea; order Sporadotrichida; family Oxytrichidae; genus Oxytricha; species Oxytricha trifallax. The sequence goes on from ARYC01001993.1 coordinate 52,847, forward strand.
GATAGACATGAAACTGCGTGCCATTGAGTTTGTGATGTCTCAGGAGAAGAGCAAGACCATGGAGTTGGAACTGGCTAAGAATCTTAAGAAGGATTTCGATCAGAGGTTTCACCCCACTTGGCAATCACAAAACAAAAATAAATATAATTTATATAATAAATTAATGCTTAATATATATCATTATCCTTATAATACTTACAATGTTAGCGATTTTGTTGAATGTGTTGTTGGTAAGTTATAGTTTTCAAGAAAAGCATATAAAATAAACTACTAGTTCATTTTCCAATATATAACTTAAAAGATTAACTTATATTTAATGACTTAAAATATAGGCAAGAACTTTGGGAGTGATATAGGGTTTGAGGATAAACACATGATATATTTTTATATGGGCTCTACAGCCATTCTACTCTGGAAAGCAGGATGAACATATATCATAATTTTAACACTTAAAATAAATCACTTAATTTTAATTTTCTGCATGAATTTCTAATTCACAATGTTTAATTCCAATATTAGCAAAATTAATTTATAGTGATACTCTAAAATCTTATTTTTTTAATGATAATATATATTTTAATTTAAATTTCACTCAATAATAATTATAATATTAATATCATTAAGTTTTAACCTGATTTTCTTAATTTATTTCTATTAAAAATGAATCGAAAAAGAGATTTTATGAATTAGTAATAACCTCCTCAAGTTGATCATAATTTACTGAAAAACGCAAAAACCATTAATTCAATGAATCAAGCATCTATTGATAAATCTAAAGAAAGATTTCAAAATGCGAGGAATATGAGTAAATCTAGTTCACAAGATAGTAGTAGTATTAATTAAAATAAAATAGCAAAATAACCTCAAAGCAATAAAGTGAATTTATATAGTAATCACTACTCTAAAAATAAAATTGGGAAGGAAAATTTTTAGATTTATAATCTTGTATACTATTCATTATACTCTTTTAGTATTGTTTAATAATTATTAAATTAGTTTCTCTTAAAAATAATTAAATAAACAGCAAAAAGTGGAATCAGTAAAATAATTATGTGCCTTAGTATCGCATGCCTTCTCGCATAAATTATTCCTCACAAATTACTAATTAAGTAGCTGTAAATTAAGCCAACATAACAAATATCAATAATAATAACTAATTATAATGGTAGAAAACAGATTAAACAAGACCAAACAATATTTTAAAAGAAAATGTGATGAACGATATCGAAGACGATGAGGATATTTATATTATGACAGTCGACGATGATGTTTTAGAGAATAAATTCTCTGAAGATGAAAAAACTTAAAATGTTAATCACATAGAGGTAAACGTAAATTTGACTTATAAAATCCAGTTTTGCTTTCTTTGATTCTTTGTAATTAATTTTTAGCATTTAAGCTTACAAGAAGCATAAATTTTAATGCATGATACACACTCAAAAGAAGATTTATCTAAAAATGAAACTTTCAAAATGAACAATTAGGACTAAAATTCATAAATTATTCACTAAGAAAGTCCTCTGCCATCTTATCACACAAACAACACCTTCAATTAATTCTAGATACATACTTAAACCACAGTTTAGAACAATAAATCACATATAAATATCCTAGTAAATAATGCTAATTCACCATTTTTTGTAAAAGATAATGGCAGAATAATGAATCAAGAGAGTGCTGGATTCATATCAGATAATAAAAGTTTCAAATCTGTAGAAACTTATAAACATCAAACTTTTTAGCAAAGTAAGTAATAAAATTTGAAGCAAGGAAAAGCGGATTATGAATATATTGAGGGTCCTCTAGACTAAAATTAAGAGCAGCTTTACAATTTTATAGAAGAAAACGAGGAAAATAGTGCACCAACTATTATTAATTAACAAATATTTTAAGAAAAAATCAAAGGTTATGGGAATGTAGGAGATTTTTAAGACTTCTAAAGTTTATACAAAATCACTCATCATAGAGAGGCTACTCATGATGAATAAATTGCAGGTCAAAATTAAGATTTTTAAAGAGATTTTGATAATTTTGATTTCACAGTAAACCAGCAACCTCAAAATCAAAGTTTACATTATTAAGAGAAAAATAATGGAACTTCTAATTTCAGAAGTTTGTAATAAAATTAAGAATAAGTAGAACATTTTAAGCAAAACTCTGATGTGGTAAGCAGACAAAACAAATCTAAGGAAAGACTGTAGTTAGTACAAACTCCATCAATATTAGGGAAGGTCTAAAGGATAAAATTAACCTCAAATTTAAATTAAAAAAGATCATTGACAAACAATAGATATGGAATCAAGAGTGTTCATAATCAATCTTATTTAAATTAATCCCTTAAAAATACTTCAACTCTAACAAAACCCAGTACAAATATGGAATCCTTAAAAAGTGAGTTCATACCCAGGGATTCATAGAAATACAATAGTTCAACCAGCATTAAGCTTATGAAAAATTCCAATAATCAAAGGATCTTCGTTGATATTAAGAACAGCCTAAAGTAAAACCGTATTACAATAGATTCAAATTAATTTAATATCAATCCAAATTATTCACAGAACAGCACAGTCTAAATGCCTTAAAGTATCATTAGATAGTCTCCAAATCTCTCTAGTAATTTAGTTTCACCATAGCGAAGGATATAATCTAATGAATAGAGATCTTTAACACCATAGCAACTTGATAGTGAAGCTAAAAGATTAAGATAAAAGCATTATTTTTAGGATTTTGTAAAGCCGCTGCACATTAAACAGCAATTTATTTAGAAATAAAAACTTCAAGAATACAAGAAAACTTATAGCATGAATACATAACTAACTATGTTTTTTTTGTATAATCATAGCATCAATAGAGCTTCATAGTAAAAAATGAGAAGGTCGTCTCAAGATGATGCAAAATTAAGATCTTCTTAATAGAGTCTAGACGATAACTCCTTATTAGACTATTAAAATTTGCACAATCTTGAATAGAAAGTAAGAAAGATGAACATTTCAGATTACTATAAAGGAAATAAGCTTAGACTAAAATCAGCACTCGGCCTCAGTAAACATAGTCTCAAATTACAAAATGATTCTTAATCGAATAATAACTTCCTTCAAGAAATCAAGGATCTAACTAAGAATCTGGCTTACTGTAGACCTGAAGAAATTGTTCCAGTTATCTTGAACACAGATTAGTAGAGGCTGAAGTAAGATTTGATTGATTAAGAAAAGGCAATAATTGTAATGAAAAATTTGAAAGAACAGGATGGAGAGGATCCTAACACGCCTAAGGAAGACGGCAATGTTCTTGGGAATTTCTAGGGCAGCACTATTTTGTTTAGAAATGATGAGGTGCTAAAATTAATTTAATACTTCGAACGATTTAAAAAACTTTTTTTTATCTTAATTAATTTAGTAAAAGGCTTCTTTTAATATATTTAAATTTTTAAAAATTCCTTGGATATTTTAAAATTAAATACAGATAGAGAGAATTTTATTTTTAAAAATATTTATTGTTATTTATTAAACATTTATTATGATTATATCTAATCATAAATATTTTTAATTTTAATTATTTAGGCAAAATAAAAAGTTTTTAAATTCATTAATCCTACTTAGTGTAATATATATTATTTCTAGGAATATATAAAACTACTCCCCTAAATGACATGAAGACTGAAAATAAAGTCAAAGAACATAAACAGATAAATCAAAATTTGTACTGTTGAACTAATTTTTCTTATGTTTATGAAGCGACAGTAGTGGAACAGTTTCATAAAATATATAAAAGAAAGGCCAGAGAAGATATTATAAATGGTTCCTTCTTCAAATAAAACATTAGAACATTCAAACGAAAAGTTAGTCGAATAGCATTAAAATAAGAGACCAATTTCAAGATTTCAAACACTGGGCAGTCAGTATCTTGCTGCTTTAGATATTTCTAGGCCACACTCAAGTAATCAAGCAGGTTTACTTAATTATTCAGGTGTACTATTTAAGAGACCTGGTTCTAGATAGATTAATACAGCAGTTCATGGGAAGAGACTTGGCAAACAAGGGGGTAATTAGTCATCTTTGTCTTAAACTGCCATGAGTTTTAATTTAATGAAGATAGGGTTAAAGAGCCATCATTAATCTACTGGAAGAGTTAACATGCACTCATAATTAAGCAAAAACCGGTACAATAAAATAGCAAGGAGTAGACCAAGTCATATATCGACTCAATACACAAACTTTCTTTAGCAAGAGGATAACAGAGTTTACCCATAAAATAATTAAAGCTCAATATTCAGTAATCAAGATAGTTTATTGATTATTTAGCAAAATAACATCTAAGGAAGTAGGTCAAATTACGAAAGAAATGAGTAGTCTTTTAGACTTAACAAGAGTCAAGAAAGACTAGATGATGTTTTACACATCCCGATTATTATGTCTAATGAGTTTGAAAACAGACCCAAAACTTCTATGAACAATCAAAACCCCAAAACCCTTTCAGTAGTTTGATTGAGTTTTTGATTGATAAAAGTAGACTATTAGTGCATACTTTATTAGGGTTTTAATAGGATTTATGTAGGGGTTTAATGTTTAAATATTAGTAATTTAAGTGAGTATAAAAAGCGAGTTTTTAAATATTTCACACAAACATAAGCTTAGAGTCATGAGGCAGTTCTCTGAATTTTATCTTTCTAAGTTGATGTTTGATTGTTTTTATAGTTTGTTAATTCTCTTAGCTTGGTTTGATAATAGTTGAGTATGGAAGTTCTCTGAGACCTCCGTTTATTTTATTTTTATCGAGATATTGCTTGATTCTCTGCTTAGAATCTCTGTCACCTTTGCAGCGAAAGTAATCGTTTCTTGACATGTCGCTTTCTATTATTTTAACTGCTTGAGCCAAATATCCCATTAAGTATCTCCATCTCTCCAATCCTCTCTCTCTCGGAAATATCCAGAAGTGCCGTATACTTTTCCCTATGCAGAGGTTTGCACTCTTTGAGCTCTGTTGAAGTCAATAATATAAACTCTAAGAGGCTGAAAGTTCATCATGATGTTCTCTGTCTTTAGGTCTCTATGAACATAACCTAGCATGTGAAGCTCTTCAATCCCCTCCACTATCTGCATTACTATCTAGCTAATTCATACCTGAAATCAATTGTCAAATCAGAATTCTCTGTAAGTCATTTCAAGTAAAGGAAGCCTGAAGGCTACATTATCTTTACCAAGTAAACTAGCATCAAGCTAGATAATATGCCTGCAATCATTTAACTTTGCCTTTTAAAGAGCATAATTCTCATTAGCAAATTCCATTTAAAATTTGTCATCAGCAAGGAAGTAATTGAAAGGATATATCTTGTAAGCATATTATTCATCAGTAATGACTCTTTTCTCTATTTTATCTTCTAGAGTGAGGTAGCTTTCTAGGCAAGAATCTAAGTCAATAATTTTTAATAAGGGAATCTTCATAGCCTCTATTTTAAGCATGATTTTATTGATCTCAGAGACTGGAAAGTTCTTGACTGCTTTCTTCATTTTAACTTACTTCTAGACTTCAACTCTAAGAGACTCCACTGGGTTTCTTGATCTCCTCTTTTAGAGGAATCTATTCCCTGTAGGTTCATGAATAAAGACAAAACTTTAATTGTGCTTTTTCTTAAGTGCACTTTAAGGTCTCTAGTATGAGAATATGGCCTCTCACAGAACTCACAGACATACTTCCCATCTTTCTTTAAACTTGAGATATAACCTTGGCATATCATTGTGTATATCTCTCAAGTGTCTCTTATAAGTTGACTTGTAAGGGAAAACTTTATCTTTGCATTAATAGTCAACTTTGGCTGGGATTTATTAATGCTATATGGCGGGTTGCTTAACCTCCTCCTCAATTTGGACACCTTCTATGATAACCTCCTACTTAACTTATATTTAAATATCAAAGCTAGACTGATCAAAGTTGTCATAAGTAGGCTCCCACAGAGTACAAGCGTCTCTGGTCTCTACTTTTCTTCGTTACTGGAATGATAACTTTTATTGACATGATCCAAGTAATGCCGCTCTTCTCAAAAGGTTAGCGCTCATTTTAGTTTTCTGATATATTTTATTATAATAATGATAAAATCTACCTTGATAAACTATAATAGTCGAGTATAAGACACTCTGGTAGATTCTTTGCTGAGAGGTAAGAAAATTAACTAACCATAAAAGACTGTAAGTTGACATATTTTATGAGAATTTTATACATTTTAGTAAATTAAAATACTCCTAATGAAGTTTTGTTTCTCTAGGAGGTCCTCCAAACAAATTGAAATTTGAACTTAATTTGGAGGTAAAGTTATTAAACATTTTTAAATTTAATATGCTCCTAATTAAGTTTTAACCTTAAAATTTAACTCCTAATAAAGTTTGAACTTAATTTGGAGGACCTCCTAAAATAATTAAACATTATTAGGAGCAATTTAATGGAGATAGTTTGATAAAAATGGAAATCAATCTGTGAAACTTGGAGCAAGTTTTTCAATGCTTCTCCGCATATCTTTTCAAGGTTGACCTCCAGTAGGTCCTCCCTATTTAGTAGTAAGATTTTAATAAACTTAGAATGGATATCCATAATTTTAAATTTCATTAACATTTCTAGAAAGAGGAAGCAAGATGGAGTCTATGAATGATGCAATGAAGAGAATTTAATCTCAAGATTTAATAGGAAAATTTCGAAGTAAAGAGGACCTTTATAGATATTTGGTATAGCAAGGTAAGTTCTTAAGTAAGATTAATAAATCCATTATAGTTGGATTGTTCTTGCCAACTTAGGAGGGAACTAAAATCTCATTCTTAAAAGCCTTACTGAGTGAAGAGAAAAAAGCTTTTAAGTCTAATGAAATTAGGATGATAGAGATACCTAACTACCCTGAAATATCAGTTACAAACCTATATGACGATGCTATGAGTGATCCAGACGTAGCTCTCTACCTTCCATCAAAGCTACAGCTCTCTAATAAGTTGCCAGAGAGAAACTTCTTCTTTGGTGTTCTTGCAACTCTGAAACCTGAGTACTTAAATGAAGTTATTTAAGAAGCTCATAAGAAACGCTACAGCATCTCTCCTGAAGAAAAAGAGAAGCAAGGTATTAAAATAAGTGATACCTGGCTGTAGGAACTTTAAAAGCATCCTTTCATCTCAAGTAAGCTTAGTCCTCTAACTTTATAGAAAAACCTGGTACTGCTATATACTTGATGAAATAGCGCAGCAAATTAATCAGAGAGAGAAAGTCTCAAGCAAAGCATGAATTGAGTAAGAGACTCTTCAAATATTTCTAAAAGCCTGAAGAGATGAACATAGATGCAGGGGCTGGCAGCAAGAGAAGAAACAGGGGCTCAAGCAAGCCTTAAGAGGAAGAAAAGAAAAAGAAGCCAAATGCCTTTACGGGCAAATTTAATATGTTAACTTATTCATTCGTTTAAATCTAAAACTTATTTATATACACAAAATCTTCCTTCTCTTGCTCATTCTTTAGCTTTATCATCGCTGACCCTCTTAGCAGCACTCTTTATAAAATCGACTGTATCTATCTTCAAGTCGTGCATCAAGTGATAGAGTAGAAGTTTCTTGTAGTTGCCTTTTAATTACCCCCAATATAATTCAATTCCATTGAACTGAGAATTGTATGGAACATTAAATACAAGTATTATGTTTAGCCTTTCATATTCCTTCCTTGTATCTTTAGTTTTGTGGACAGATAAGTTATCTACAAACAGAATAATCTCTTTTTCCGCGTACTTATCTCTGAGTTATTGCAAGAACTTAATATATTATTCAGTCTTTATAGAACAAGGGTGAATAACATAAGTCTAGAGACCACTATCTTTAAATATTCCACCAAGAATAGCATGAGTTTAAACCTTAACCTTTTAATCATAAACTTATATATTTCTATACCTCTTGTACCAAGACCTTGATATAAAGGTATTTAATATAAATACAGCTTCATCAGCATGAATGAACTTTATATTATGCTCTTTAGACCTCTGCATTTGATCGAATATATAATTTAAATTAGTCTTATAATATGGAACATTAAAGTCAATCAATCTCTTAATGCGATTGACTGTCTTGTATGATATTCCATTCTTTTTATGTATGTTAGCTATCGATTAAGCAGATATGTTAGATCAGGAAATTGGCGATGAAACATCACAGCCCTCTAGGCTAGAGAGAAATGAGCCCATAATATTAGAGTCTTATCATTAATAAGATATTCAATATGATGCTGCTAAAATTTTAATAGTCTCTTAGGCTTAGAAAAAAGTTGCTATCTCTTTAAATTAAATGCTAATAGACAAGTGAGACCTAACAGATGCAGAAGATTTATGGAGCAGTCTTGCTATAGATGTGTAATTTAGAATAGGTTTGAGTTGATCACTATAATCATCGCACCCATAACGCAACTGAAACAAAAAATCTATTTACTCATTGTCATAAACTGACCCCAACATCGCATATACTCACTTAAATTACAAATATTTAAGCATTAAACCCCAACATAAACCCTATTAAACCTTAATAAAGTATGCTCTAATAGTCTACTATTATCAATCAAAAGCTCAATCAAACTACTGAAAGGGTTTTGGGGTTTTGATTATCCATCAATATCTAAAATTGCTTATTTTAAAATATTTAAGTTATATTTAAGAAATTTTTAAAGTAAAATAGTATCAAGCTAGATGATATGCCTGCACTCATTTAACTTTGCCTTTTAAAGAGCATAATACTCATTAGTAAATCCCATTTAGAACTTGTCATCAGCAAGGAAGTAATTGAATGCATATATCTTGTAAGCATATTAATCATCAGTAATGACTCTCTTCTCTATTTTATATTCAAGAGTGAGGTAGCTTTCTGGGCAAGAATCTAAGTCAATAATTTTTAATATAGGAATCTTCATTTCCTCTATTTTAATCATGATTTTATTGATATCAGAGACTGGAAAGTTCTTGACTGCTTTCTTCATTTTAACTTACTTCTAGACTTCAACTCTAAGAGACTCCACTGGGTTTCTTGATCTCCTCTTTTAGAGGAATCTATTCCCTGTAGGTTCATGAATAAAGACAAAACTTTAATTGTGCTTTTTCTTTAAGAGCACTTTGAGGTCTCTAGTATGAGAATATGGCTTCTCACAGAACTCACAGACATACTTCCAATCTTTCATTTAATGCTTAAGATAAAACCTTGGCATATCGTTGTGTATATCTCTCAAGTGTCTCTTATAAGTTGACTTATAAGGGAAAAATTTAATGCATTCTTTGCATCAATAGTAAACTTTGGCTTGTAATTATTAATGCTTATGGCGGGTTGTTTAACCTTCTTCTCAATTTGCACAGCTTCTTTGATAACCTCCTACTTAACTTATATTTAAATATCAAAGCTAGACTGGTCAAAGTTTTCATTAGTAGGCTCCCACTAAGTATAAGCGTCTCAGGTCTCTACTTTTCTTGGTTGCTGGAATTATAACTTCTATTGACTTAATCCAAGTAATGCCGCTCTTCTCAAAAGGTTAGCGCTCATTTTAGTTTTCTGGTATATTTTATTATAATAATGATAAAATTTATCGAGATAAACTATAATAGGAGAGTATAAGGCACTCTGGTATATTCTTTGCTGAGAGGTAAGAAAATGAACTAACCATAAAAAACCGTAAGTTGACATATTTATGAGAATTTTATACATTTTACTAAATTAAAATACTCCTAATTAAGTTTTGTTTCTCTAGGAGGTCCTCCAAATCAAGTTTGAACTTAATTTGGAGGTAATGTTATTAAAGCATTATTCATTTAAGTTTGATCTTAAAATGGAGGTAATGTTAATAAACATTTTTTAGTTTAAAATGCTCTTTATTAAGCTTTAACCTTAAAATTCAACTCCTAATAAAGTTCTAACCTAAATTTCATGATCTCCTAAAATAATTAAACATCATTAGGAGAAAATTAATGGAGA